>JAGFPH010000487.1:100207-200390 GCA_018207615.1 Philaenus spumarius
TATTAATGTTACCCTATATGAAGGCAAGGGGAAATAGAAACTCTGATTAATATTAGTTTATAAACGACTCCACCACTTGGAACAGCAATCATTCACACAAAAGATTATTTATAAAAGCAAGGTTGAGAAACAAATACAATTGAGCAAATTTGTAGGCAAGTACAAAATATTCAATTTAAAATGTAAATTCTAGATATAATACTAAGCAGTTCCTCACATAACTATAATTTTTTCTTTAATCCACCATCAAAACCTTTATTGGAACATGTTTTAGAATAGATATAAATTTAATCCCTCCCACGTAACAAACGGTTCAATCCTCGAAGTAAACTCTGTTTGTACACTAGCAAACGAATATGTTCGTATGAGCACATTTGGGCAAACAGAAAAATTCTTAGTTTGTAAATGTTCAAAAGAATGCAGAAGAAATGTTCAATAAACATTTTTGGTGTGATGCCAGATTTTTTTTTTTTTTTTTTTAATATTGATGGTGCAACCTTTGTCTTAAGGTGCACGACGGAATGGAGTTTAACCTACAATGGAAGCCTACAATGGAGTTTAACAAATATATCCCAGCCTGTCCTACTTTATTCATATTTTTTTAACATAAAAAGTAATCAAAAAGACCAATGTTTCTATTATTTCCCAACTGTTTTAAACTGAAACACCTAAACAACAAATAACTTTAAGGTATAAAGAAAGAAATTTGTCCATTCATTTTATAAATATTGGCTAGATAAGATTACTTATTTGAAAGTATTGGTGACTTGTGTGATTCAAGGGATATCTAATTTTTTAAATGTTGGTGGCACAGATACAATTTATAAGATCATTAATTTTATACGTATCGGTGTACAGCATTGCCTACTGCTAATACTAGTATCTTTCTTTTGACATTTAATTTTTATTTAAATCTGACCAATGTCTTTCAAATACGTATGACAAAATCACTAACAGAATGACAATGTGTAATAAAAACAAGCATACATTTTGTTAAATCAAAGTATTTTTATAAGTTATCTTACACATAAAATGAGTTAAAACATTTTTAATTTGAATAATTTAAATTTCTGCTTCCTTCCTCATGAATTTGTAGATATTTGAGATGATTTACCTGCCTTGACTATAAATAAATTTGCCTTTTAATTTTGACTATATGAGGTTGTCCAAGGTTATCCTCAACATATCTAACTATAAAAACTCCTCACTTCACACACTTAACAAAAAATAACTTATATCAGAACTTAACAAATGCAATAAAATAATTGATTTTTAAAAAAATGCTATAATTAAGAATGTTTTACATTTTTCCCTATTGATATTTATTTAAAAAGTTAAACCCGTACTCCTTAAAAGTATATTACGTTACTAGCCCGGTAAATAGGGTTTTTCCGTGCGAGCATGATAGTTCCCGCGTGAGGCCCAGCCGAGTGCGGGATATTCACGTTCAAGCACGGAAAAATTTACCGGGCGAGTTATGTACGATATTTTTCATTATACTACACAAAAAAAGCAATATATTTTTTCAAAACATCTTTAAAAAACAAAAAATGAAACTTGTTTGATTTTTCTGTTATAATATTTCCATTGACAAAATCAATCAGTTGTTTACATAAAACTGATATTTATTCTTATTAGTAAAATAAGCTGGAGAACGGTAAAATCAGCTGTTTACTTAAAACTGATACGTCTATTCTTATTTGTAAAATCAGCTAGAGAACGGTAAATTTACTGATCCCTACACAACTGATTTTACAGTATTGTGCATGGGGAAAATAAGGACTTACATGTCTGTGTATTCTACATCTATGTGCACAGGTGTAGAAAACATCTTTTTCAATGCAGTATAATGAAAAAAATGTAATGAAAAATGTATAATGATTTTTTAATGAATCCAAATCGGCAGTTTTACGGAAGTTCCTCTAAGTTCAATAATAACAATATTAACAAATAACATTAACGTCAAAGGACCATGCAGTTAAAATTAAATAACAATGTTTACTTCCCTTTACAATTATGATCATTGGAATCGGAATCGATAAATTTGAGAATCGACCCATCCCTACTAAAAACTTTAATTATATAAAATATACTTTTTATTTCTGCAGGCCAGGATATAGTACAAATACCCGTTATTTAGTTAATACCCATATAGTTTAAGACATAGATCAAATTTGTCTTCTGTTAAGGTTCTAGATAAAAGTTTCTAAAAATCCAAGAATACAAGGTCTTTTTACATGATATTAAGGTAAATAAATACTATCCTGGTGGACAACTTTTTAATTTATACTGAACTAATAAAAACGTAGTAGTTTTAGAGCACAGTACCAGAATTCCAGCAACAAGGCTCAAACCGGCGCAACTGAGATGAAGGTTTGTACGATAGGAAGTAGGTGATGGGAGAACTGATCTTTGTGGCAAAAGATATATTTATTAGGAGGTTGTTTTTACTAAAAAATCAACCGGATGACAAGGTAGCAAGCTCCTACAAATTAAATGATGTATAAGTAAAACAGTTGTATTTTTAAATGTTAATTTTAGCAATCAAATGATGCTAATCTTCTTACTGGCCTAACATATACATCACATTATACTGTATAAATTAAAGAGTACTTTAAAATCTTAGAGTTATAATGTCATAAAATATAAATTTACCTGTCCACTAATTGAACTGACTCGGCCGCCATACTGTAACTTCGGAGGTGGCAAGACTCTGCCTCTAACTTCCATCATGTTATTGGATATCGTGAGTCCAAATTCTTGTACGTAGGAATCGTTATTAAAATCAGCACGGCGCACTAGATTGTTGATTTCCCGTTCTCGGTCGGGAGCAGAACGAGCTGTCGCTTTAATCATCGTAGATGTTTGCATATCAGTTAATTTCTTTATACACCTTTGTCCAGCTACTATGTTACATACCTGGAAAATATAATTCAAAAATAAAATAAAACACATATAACTAACAAATAGTTTAATGTTTTTCTAAATTAGTTTTTGTTGAAACAAAATTTAAGCTGATATATGCCATCTATATTAATTAATTTTCTATTTATTTACACCTTTTAAAAATATAATATTCACAAGAAAACATTGTCTTTATCTCTTTTTAGCAGTATACTGTGTTCAGGCACAAAATAATATTAAATCTGGTTCAAACTATCATTCTATTTTTAGCCTCTGATCATCAAAAAATTAATTTGAGATTTTACTGTGCCTGCCTTTATTACCAAATAAATTAAAATCATGGACAACTTACCTCGAGCGGGAGGTATGTATGTTTGTGTTCTTGACCTACTTGAAGACATGGTAAATGTGGATAACGTAGTTTCATTTTATATTTATCTAAAAAGTATTTCGCTACTGTACATTCTACAGTTTGTCCATTTTCTAATTGTAAAGGAAACCTAAAACAAAACATGATCGTGAAATTAAAACATTACTTCTAGGCTAGACATATTTGAACTCAAAAACTACACAATGATTTCTGTAACTAAACAAGATACAAAGTTCACACCATACATTTATTTTCTAGAACATTTAAAAAACATAGACATAATGAGTAGAAAAGTAATCATTAAAGTATACTCACGACTGCATTTGAGCTGGTCTTCTCGTCACGTTGCATACACGATATTTTCTTCTCATTGTTCCACAGTGAGTAATTTCTATTTTCAGTCCCTTAATTTCTTTTGTAAACTTAACGCGCTGTGAATCTGTTAAAGGCTTCCGTTGTTCATTGATATCTCGAATATCCAGTACTTCGCACATAAATTCTATTACAGGTTGAGCTTTGTAAAATGCCGTAGCAGACACTGAAATAGAAAAATATAATTGTTACAGAATTGTAAAATAAACATAAAAGTTCACAGTCAATTGTCTACAAGACTATACAGAATGTCACAAAAAAACCTCAGCGGGCTATACAGGATCGTATTGTATACATTCAAATAAATGACAAATTTTTAATACCTTTTTTCAAATTTGACTTAGTTTAGTCGCAATCCGCTATTTTTTTTTACAAAAACTAACTGTAACTCCAGAAATAGATAAGATATTGAGTTCAAATTTGGTATAAGCATTTTGTATGTTATGATTTACAAGTGTACCAAACACCAAGAATTTATGTTTATAATTCTCAAAATGGTGGCTGCTACAAATTTTGAACGTTGAATATCATGAAAACCACTAACTTTACAAAAAATGTACAAGAGACAAAATATTTTATTTTCTTAGTGACAAACAATTTTTTTTTTTTTTTTTTTGTGTGTTCCTGTAATAGAACGAGACCTGCTATACAATTATAAGATGCTAAGGTTTTTGTGACACCGTGTATACTTATTATTTTTTTATATAGTATGAATCATTTACAACCATGTCTCAATCCACTATTTTGCACAAACGTTTCATCTGCAGTAAAAAAGTAGTTGATCTTCTAATTTAAAAAAAAATATTAATTCAAAAGTCATATTGCAGATACTTTTTTATAAAAAACAAAAATTAGATACAAATTTCAGTCAAAAGTTGAGACAACGTTTTGGGAAGTTGCGTGATGGTAACGTTGGTTAAGTTTAGTTAGTTTTAGTTAGAGTGGAATGAACTAGTTTAGGTGAATAGACACATTCTGACATACCAGGTACAGTAAGTAGACCAATAAACAACAAAGCAAGTAAAACTGAGGAGGGGGGAAAAAGTTATAAATAGAGGGGAAGAACAAAAAACCGGGGTCTGTTGGCCGGTAGTGAAGTGATGGAGAGAACGTGACTGGTAGGAACCGAGCTACCCTGGGTTCGAGGAAGATATAAAAGGTGAGAGAAACCTTGCGAATTTTTGGGGATTGTGATACTATAGTAGATTAAATTCTTTGGGTTATTAATGTCAAATTGGGGATACTCTATATTGTTGCAGTTTCTTGAATTAATCTTTGCTTGCGAGTTGGATATTGTAATTAGTTAAAGATTTAGTCAAAGGTTTAAGGATCGATAATATTGTAGTGTAAAATATATAAGTTTACGAGATCTAAATATAAAGTGAATATAATTAAATGCTTGTATCTTTTCAAATCCTCTCACATACTAATATAATAGTTAGCCAAGCGGGTTGTATTCATTGGGCCCCGTAACAAACAACTTTAAAAAATAATAACAATAAACTAATTCTCACATAAATATGCTTATCAATAACAAAATCGTCATCTTCATGAGCTACAACTAAAAACTTATAACTGTAATGTTATTATTTTAAAATAATTTCTTCTCACTCGTCAAGCTCAAAGTTTAGTAATAAGGACATCTCTATATATAAAAATGAATGTTTGTTTCTTTGCTTCATGTCCTCTGTAGACTCAAAAACTATTCAACCGATGTCGCAAAAAATTTCACACTTCATCCATATCATTGCCAGGGAGTGTTTAGACGTTACAATTACTATAGTCTAAGAGGTTGAAATGGGGTTACTACTCATACAATAAATATAAATTAAACTAAGTTCCTACAAACTATAAAGCTAAAATGATGTACAGTAGAGTATCAAAGTATCAAGTAGAACATCAAAATCTGGATTCCATAAAAATTGCAATCAAGGGCTTTTTCTGTTGTCTTACTGTATTATAGTATGTAAATTGTAAACAAACACAGTATGTTCTGCAGTTGATTATTGAAACGTGTGCTTGGCGAAAATGAAAAAAAATGTTTATTCGAAAGCTGAGTTTTAGTAATTGACATAAAAAACTCCCTTATAACACTGTGCCTATGCAATTACACTGCAAGAATCACTAGCACACTAATATTGTAGTAAGTTGTGTGTCAGTAAAAATGTCTGTAGGGAGTAAAAATGTCTGTAGGGTTAAAACTATTTGGAAGATGTCCTCCAAATAGGTTCAGCCACGAAGGCATTTACACTGAACGATATATAACACTTTTTTTAAGGTCGGCAGTAGTCTAGATAGCAGCGTTGCATTGTTATACAGCATGATCGAAAATTCGGACAAATTCATAATTCGGAAAGGGTCTACTGTAATATTATTTTTAGGGATATATAAAACTATTTGCAATTTGATTAGTTAAGTCAAAGGAATGAAATGGAATAACTACCCTTACAATTAAATAGTAATCCACTTACTTTTTCTCAAGAACTTCTCAACTAATTTCACTAAAATTTCATAATTTATACATATTTTATTATTACTAGTTTTTTTTTTTTTCAGTAATATGGTCACTACAAATAGATTTAAATGGGGTAGCTACTCCTATACAGTAAAAATAAATTGCACTAAATTCCAACAAACTATAAATTATTTAATACTATTCTTAATTCACATAAAAAACATTTGTAATTTGATTACTTGGATGAAATGGGATAAGTACCTTTAAAATTATTCAAGCAATAGCGAATGAATCATTGCCGGGACCACTAATAATATATAAAATAATTTTAAGATAAAATAAAAACCACAAAAGTTTTATCTAAAAAACGATTTTAATTAAAACATTAAAATACATTTTATTATTAGAATCACAAGTAATTATTTTTAATTTGTCATTTTATTTTATTTATTCTTGATTTGTTTCCAAACACAAAATAATAAATGTGTATACAAAATATTTATCTCAATCAATACACTCAAAAATTATGTTCATAAAGTACAAGCAGAAAACCAATGCACTTATATAAAATATAGCCTAGTATTTATTATCTTAATATTTGGTGTGTTTGACTGCCTTTACATATTGAGTTATTCATTATTTTTTATCTCTAGCATTGAACTACCTTATATAAATCTACTACTGATCCAAGAACAAGACCAAGCCAAACTAGCCTTTAGTCATCATTGAAGGATATATTTTCCAACAGGGCACACACCATGACTACAAAGTGGATGTATAACCATTGTTTTATTTATTGCAAGTTGTGTATTAGTATTAGTAACATGTGTGTTTGTTAACATGAATGGATTATACATGGTTCCTACAGAATGTTGCTAATTAATTTCCCTAACCAACTCAAGGCATAATTTGAAATGATTTTACTACAACACTAAGTCTTGTATTACAATTTAGTGACACAAATTTTATTACAAACATTTTTGCCTCATCTACAGCAGTACTTCTTATATCACCAACCACGGAAGACAAAGAAAGCAGGTTTATTTCTGTATATAGCCCAGTATAAATAGATTTCATAAAAAATAAGCATTGTTTGCTAAGTGCTAGGTAGGTGTAAGTTTATTGTTTTATCTTCTTTGTTTGGGGTTGATAATATGAAAATTAATATGAACAATTTCCTTACAATATAGTGCTAAATATTGAGAGGAACAGTACATGTTCACTTTTAAGTGTTTAAATTCCCGGAGACCATTTAACTTAACTTACACCACAATTATTATAATCAGCAGCCTCACTCAATCATAGAATTAAGTTTTGGATTTTATCAGGAATATAAAATAAAGATTATTATAAATAACATTTTATTTTAGAATCACCCCATTTGGTAACTTAAATATAGGCTTAAAATATTCTTGTAAAAATATGAAAATGGGTAAAATTCTTTAGTGTTTTTTTAAAAGCAGGCACTTTTTAAAAGTAGACTACTTTTTTAGTCTTTTTTAGCATTTAATATACAGCTGGAGATGTTTGAAACTGCTTCTACAGCTTGTGCTTACATCAAGCTAGAGTAAAGAAAGGCTTCTCAGATTTTGCATTAATGGGAGCTCAATGGTATCAAACAATTTTCCCTGACTTTCGATAAATATTTTATGGATATGACGTTAATCTCAGTAAAGAAAGATAGAAACCGGTAGTCTCAAAAAGATAATAAACTGTTGATTGTTTTTCAAACAACAAGATTACTACACTGTTTATGTCAAATAATTCCTAGGTACTTCCTGGACTGTTAAACTATTATAAAACCTTTTGTTTACTGACTTTCAAAACAGTCGCTTATTGCCCAAACACGTCTGACTGCGGTTTCGACATCACAGTGACATTGTCAAAGATAAGAAAACTCTCACGTCACGATACACACATTTCACATTTTTAAAAAACACGTAGAACACTTTTTAAAAAACATTCACCATTTCTGGGTCATGATTATTATTACATTAGGAAACTAAATTATCCAACTCCTTACCATCAATATTGAGCATCATTTTCCATTGTGAAGGCCTGACGGACTGGTGAAACCCAAACCAGACTTCTCTACCACCGCCGAGGGGATGATAGTAACCATCAGGAGAAGAAAAGAAAGAACGTCCAACAGGAGTGTAGGTCATCGAAGGGAGATGACGCATTACCACGTCTAATGCCTACACAGTAAATGTCAAATTGTTTATACACAAATATTTAATATACACTTGGATTGCTGCTGACAATCAGGCTTTGCTTACACAATCACTAACTACATGATTGTAACCATTACTGGAACAGGATGTCATAAAGACCAATAAGTACAACAAAAAACTAACAAGAATCGGGTAGAATCCACCAAAATATAATTCTATAGACATTTAGGTTATAACAAAAAGTATAGATGCATATTACATAGGCCAGTATTAGCTACAGTTAACAAGTGAAATGCACTAAACACATACAACATTTTTAAATACACTGTGTTTCATCTTCTGTTGTAAACAATCGGTTGTAGCAGAGAATGCATAAAACATTTCTGTTTTACAGAGCAATTTTAAAGTTTTTATAGAGAAAATCTTTATAGGCTGTTCTAAAAATAAATGATTAAAAAAAGAGATGTTATGCTATTTTTTTTAAGAAACTGTTGAAAAATTTTAAAACAAATTTTAAACAATTTTTTTTGATCTTGAAAAAGTATAAATTTATTTGATTTATAGATGTTTAAAATTAATTTACAAGTGTTTTTTTTTATTAATTTTTTTAGTTTACGGTTTCTGAAATACTTTAGCTGGAAAGTTAAAGGTGGGTGTATATTTGCATAATCCCTTAATAATTTTTTAGGTTCAAAAGCCGATTTAATTGACTTTCAGAAGCCTATTTAACAATATCAAATTTATTTTTTGTTTTTGTTTACACCTTTTTTCTATCTTTCTTCAATTTTGCATTTGGGTTTAAGGAGCTATGATGCAATGACATCACGAAACCACAAAATTCTGTTATCACTCCTCAAACTTAAAACAGTTCAATCTTTTTCTTATGCACAATTACCATTCCCGATATTCTGTCTGCCCATGAGAGGTGGCCGTATATTAGATGGGTTATAAAAAGTGTTAGGAAAATTGTTACGGGTCAAAGTCACAAAATAGGACAATTTTAGTACCTTTATAAAAAATTATTAAAAACATATTTTATGACAATAATAAATTTGTATATTTCTGAAACACTTTTTTCCTTCTCACTAAACAAGTTGCATGATAAAAAGTTACTATTTTTAGTGACTAAAATATGTTTCCTTTCTGAGAAATACAAATCGGTCACTGTCCTTGACCAGCTATCTTAAATGTTGAATATCAAATAAACAAACAAGGAGATCGATAATCATGGCAAAAACGGCATAGAATAAACGTTTAGGTTAAGTGATGATTAATACATAACCAATATATTCGAGCAGAGGACAAGTAGGCCAGTTAAATAAGACCATTTTGGAGCCATTTCTAGAAATAAATGTTGGAAAGCTGGAAATCATTTTGATCACTTTATTTGACATCAAATTGAAGTACCGGTATCCTAGGTTTGCACCACTCCCCGCTGCGAGCTTCAAAGGAGGGGTCCAAAAAACCCCAACATTTTCGGCCTTTTTTCAGTTTTTTGCTTTTAACTCCTAAAGTAAGTAAGCATCTTACAGAAAATTTTACTCTTTTATAAATTAAAAAGCACTAAATCTGGGTTGATTGGTTAGCCACAACATTTAATTTTACCGAGAAATATTGTCAAAAACATGGTAAAAAATAATGATTTTACCAACTTTGCTTAAAAAGTTACTATACAGACTTTTAAACGACCATCACGGCCACACAAATCAGTCACACATACGAAATCGGCAGTATATGTTTGATTCAAAATCTAATTTCCATACAGAATTATTAGCTGAATGTTATTGGGTATATAGATATTATTTATTATATTTTTAAGCTAACTCAAACTAATATTTTGCCGATTTAGCAAGAGTGACCGATTTGTATCCATTGATGCTTCGGTACACTAAAAGTCCGTAAAAAAAATAGAAATTCATAAAATTCAGCTCAGCTACATATGAGATAAGGTTCCTAAACATGTGATTTACCTAACATTGCTTTCAAATCGATTTCGTAAATTTTATTTTTTATAAAAATTTTTAAGATGTAGGAGTCGACTTAAAATTTACGAAATCGATTTGGAAGCAATATATGGTCAAGCACTTTGAAATAAACATTTTTTTGTCTCCTGAAATTTTTTCTTAAAACTCTTCCTTTTCGAGATATTAGCAACTTTATGTCGATTTATTTCAACACGTTTAGGGCCGCCATTTTGTTTTGGGTGGTCTGATTTTTATTTTCTTTATGTAATTTTCCTAGTCTTAAATAGACCTTTAAAATGAGGTATCACATGACCATACTTCCCATTTAAAAATTTTGAGTTGCCCCCAAAATCCCCCATTTTTAGGGAACACTCAAAATTTCCGATTGCTTAAAAAGATACTTTGGGCTAAGTTAGTATTATTCCCCAAAGGATATTTGTTTGTTTTAACAAACACAAAAGTTAAAGTGGGGGGGGGGACTTTTAAGACACTTGGTATGTATGTTGTAATGCCTTAAGAGGTATGAAAAACATAAAATGCCCTTGTCCATTTAACAAAAAATAAATTCCCTGTAAATAAATATTGAGAAATGCCGTCTATAAAAAAAAATGTTCATGAGAGTTGTCTGAATTTTAAGAGTGTCCGCTAAAGGAAGTTTCACTGTATCCTAATTGATAAAAGATCAGAGCAAATGTTGCTTCAGAATTCTTTAATATTGCAACAATTTCTTACAAAATTTAAAACCAATTTAGTAGCATGATTTATTGAAATCCTAATCATTTTAATTGTGGTGTGTTATCTCCTCCCTCATTATTATTTTAATATTGTAGACAATGTCAGTTTTATTTCTGAGTTTAATTAGTCGATAAATAATTAATAGATACTACAATTTGTGTCTATAGAAATAACTAAATTATTTTTTTAAATTTAATAAGACTGCACTAGTACAGCAAATTTAAATCCATAATCTCGAATTCGCAAATTGTGCATAACTTAAAATACTTTCAAAACTGTATACACAGTACACTCAAACTAAAGTTTTGAATGAGAGTTATTTGAAATCTCTTTCAGTAGGTAGTTGAAAACATGTTTTTCAAGATCACAAATTTATATTTCATGAGTTTTCAAAACTTGAGTTAGGACAAATCTGTTAACTTATATTTTTAAAGAAATCTTGATTCTATTTTGTTGGTTTTAGAAATGATACAAAAACAAAATTTCTCTTATTCTGATTTTAAAATTAGTTTCTAATGATGTGAATTGATAATTTTTTAACATTTTTGTTAAGACATTTGCTATCATGTAAGTATAAAGAAAATAAGTACAATTTATACTTTCTTTATACACAAATAATGGCAAATGTCTGACAAAAAATTTAAAAAAAAGTTTCTGTTATGTATATATAGATAGTAGACTTACCAATATGGCATCATAAGGAATCTGTCTTGTCCTTCCTTCCAGAGCTTCTTCTAAGGCAAACAGTGATACCTGAGCCAACCACTTGATAGCTACACGGAACACTCTGTCCTTTCCTTCTCCTGGCAATGTGACCTTCATGACAAAACATTGCATTGTTTATAAGTTTTTATTTTTGAGTTAAACCCTTTGTGGTTATAATATGATGCCTGAACATCATTAAGCATAGACACACCTAACATCATTACATAAATACAAATATGACAAATATGACTGAAAGTAGTTAACAAAAATCAAGGTGATAAACAAACAATAATAAAAATAAACCTAATAAAGGTTTTTATATAACAAACATAGATTGTATAATAAAAGAAATTCTAAACTTTTATTAAAGGTTAAATACAAACTCCAAACTTCGAAAAAACAAGAAGACACAAAATTTACAGAAAAAACATAAAATTACACGAGCTAATTTTTTTATTTTTATTTTATTTATTGCTATTAGTTTATTGCACTGCCTGAATCTTAATAAAAGGTGAAATATCGACAGAATTTTCAGCAAACAAGAGAACAGTTTATAACAAACCAAAAGCAAAATGGGATAACAAATACATCGTTATAGCGCCAACAACATATTTAGGAAACAGGTTTACATCACTGCGTCAAGGACAGGACATAGCCTACAAAGGGTTATGATCACGCTTGCGAATAGTACAGACAAATTTGACACCATCGCAGTATACGAGTTATCTTGCGGAGATTGCCAATTGAAATATATAGGACAGACTGAGCGATCTTTCAAGATGAGGTACACAGAACATATCCCGACAGCTAGATCAATACAATGCCCACAAAAAGTAGAATCAAAGTACACAGAGCACCTCATCAATAACAACAACTATTCTTCGATCAACGATGACTTAAAAATACTACATCGGTGTGAAAAAGGAAAATTAGAACAGTATGAAATTTACAAAATGTTCAAAACCACGCCTAACCTGATACTCAATGAAAAATTAGGTTTTGATTCTAACGTATTATTCGACACGGTAATATCAGACAAGACTCCAAATAGATCCCTCCCTCCAATCTGTAACCGATATCAAGATTGCGGACTCCAAATAGATCCCCCCTTCCAATCTGTAACCGATATCAAGATTGCGGACTCCAAATAGATCCCCCCCTCCAATCTGTAACCGATATCAAGATATCATTGAAGAGACCAGTACAACGCGAGACCAAAAGGCCTACCGGATATGCGATCATTTTTAATGTGTGACTTAGTGTGTGTATTTATTTTAAATGTATGTGAAACTATGTAAGTGTTCATGACAACGGAATGACTCCTCCTGACAACTTGATAATGGCTGAATAGCCGAAACGGCCGTCGTTTAAATAACACGACTTATGACTATTGGTAACAGTAAGTTCCTATTATATTAATTTATAACAATAGTCGGTATGGCAAAAAAACATAATTTGTGAAATATAGTCTTTGGTGTTTTGTGTGTGTGATTGTATAGGGTTTGTATGCATGTTGTAATATAGCGTGTGATGTTTGGTGCGCGACCTAAAGGGATGACAAATCCCTTAATCACTTTCATCAAAATAGACAAAACATCATTGTAAAACAAAAAAATGCAGTGCCTTTGCTGCTGCTCTGCACTTACTTTTATTTCTTGAATGATAATAAACATAGAATATGATTTAACCATTTTATATACCTTTTGTCTTCTGTGGTAACAACAATGATCATGAAAGCTAAATGACATTGACATTGACATGACATTGATGCCAGATCTGTCAACATTTATCATAATGGCTAATTGACCCAAGAACTATACCTTCATTATTCTTTTTTACATTATAATATTTTAAATACAATTGATAGTTCTACATACAATTACATGCATGTCTATTTTGCATGACAGTTTTTCGTATTGATTTTTGGTTGACCACGGCTAATTCATGTTCTACTAAAATAAAATGTATAGTTTTTCATTTTGATTTTTCATATATCAAATGAATATATCTGCGGACAAATATTTTGCTGATTCAGACCCATCTGTTAATTAGGGTTTGAGTATGTATAAATAAATATTGACCTTGATAAATATCGTGAAATGATATACTGGTATGTTTTAATGAAAATCACCATTTTAAAATAGAAAAATGAATGGTGTTGAAAAATATAACGAAACTAAACACAATAGATGCTTGGAAAACCTTTTACGTTAATAAATACCATAACATAATGAATTAGTGCCTACACAAAATTCATATTAATGTAAAAAAATTGATTGATACAAGTTTAGTAAAGTTGTTTAGTTATAAAATTAACTTTAGGCTAGTTGAATAACACTAGGCAGTTGTTAACCTCTTGCTATTTTACAATAGGTTTATGCCAAGCCCTCTTTTGGTTTTGTATAAACATGGGAGGTTTAGTTTAAGTTAGTTATAATTTGATTATTGTAGCTAGTGCAACACTGAAGATGGCAATTTTATCATTGAAATGCATTTGAATTCAAAAACATAATGTTTGTGAGAACCTGTGTTCAAGTTTTATTCTATCAAATGTATTCCCCTTCTATTTTCATTAGTCATATGGACATAAAGTTATTAAGATAAAATCAAAAATGCTTCTTTGGGTGCCTTTTTCTTTGCGTTCGAGTGCAAACCGTTTAATCTCTATTTTTTTTTACACTTCATCAAATGTATAACTGAAGTAGCCTACTAATAATTTGGAGAAATTTAATTACAAATCTTATTAACCAGCTTAGTAAAAAAAATAAAATCTTGCAATAACCAAAGTTGTGTAATAGTTGCTTTCTTTTAAAGGGCTAGCAGTTAATTTGTAATTTTTCAGAACACAATGTTTTTCGTTTATATAAAGTTGTAAATTATTAACTATATTAATATAGATAAATGTCATGACAATTTTACTATGTACTTAATCACAGAAGATTATCTGATAACAGACCTGAATGTGGTCTGTGCACTACAATCAAGATGGCAACTGTGTGCAAGGCCTATAGTTCACTAAATCATTATAAATCATTATTTATAATAAATAACCTTTGCCAAAAAATATGAGTTTTTCATTTTAAAACATAAACAGGTTTTTGGTAAGCTTATGAAATTAGTACTTGTGTAGGCTACAGTCTAAAAATACCATCCCTGTACTGTGAATTTTGTTAAATAAAAATCATAAAACTACTTAGACACAAGTTTTGGTATAACTTTGTAATTATATTAATCTATTTGATGAACGTAAAACATTTTTATTTAGGAAATTATTTTTACTACAAATATCTTTAAACATTTACTACAATTTTTAAACTCGGTTTAGTTTTATATGTTAAAAGCTCAAAATCTAAATACAATAAATACAAAACTTGTTTATTTTTAGTATACAATAGTTAGAAATTTTCTTAAAATTCTGATGAAAAATAACTAATTTGGAGACAATCTGTAATATCACAAAACCTATAAACTAGTCCCAAACTTGTTAGCCATTATAAAATATTTCCCTCACATACGACATAAACTAAATTTATAATAATTAAAGTGAGTGCTACAAATTGGTTACATTTTGTATTCTTGCTGGATATAACAAAATGAACTAAACAAAAAGGAGCAGCTGACTGTTTGAACCGAGACAGAACACTAATAACTTTCAACATAAAACTAAACATCACAATGCTACCTTGATTTTAGTATTTATTACAGTATCAGAAGTTGAAAGAAAAAATTGTTCAATATTTTTTTGACATGCAATTGTTCCCAGAATAGAAGTCTTACTTGAACAAGGGTTAATAATTAGAGTTTAAAATTTGATATCTCAGGTCCAAAAGCAAAAAAGGATAAAAAAAAACATAATAAACTACTTACCTCAAGCTCCATCCTATCATTACCAATAGGCAACGGATCCCTTGTGTACAGATTGTTTCGCCCGTCAAACACTGGTTTAAGATTTCCGAAGATTTTACTGTATGCATGTACCATTGTTTCAATAATTTCACGATTTACTTTCCTAGGACATTTATCTGGTTGGATGTTGATATCGTAATGGTGGACAAAACCTCGTGGCATAGAAATTTGAAAGTGATTTGCACGCAATACAATTGGTCGACCTTCCCGCCCAAGATTTGGTCTTCGTGGACAGTTGAACACTGAAAAACAAGTAGCATGTAGTAACAGAAACCAACATAATTATAAATACATTTTGACAATAACTATTATAGTTTGCTTTCTGATTGAGTCGCTTGAAATGAAAAGTATGAGTTTGCTAGCATCGGGGAAATAAGGCTGTCTTGTATGATAAAGCCTAATTAATAGTCTAGTTTCAAACACCAGTTTGTCATATTTTACTTTTTACAAAAGTTTAGTACTGTTTATTTTAACACAATCACTTAATCACCTGCATTTACACCACCATTATAAATGATCACTTCCCCTAAATCAGAAATTATTCTGTCCTGTACATCATCAACAGTTTATTTAGTAAACAGGGGCCTTCTTCTTCACAAACATGATTACATCAAGCCGGCTCTAGTTTTTTTTAACTAACATTTTCTTTCACTAAATCAATACAATTCATTATTTATGATAAATGTTGTATTCTTGAGAGCTATACACTTTTTATTTTATCAAGGATCAAATCATTTCAATAGGACTTAAATATGGGTAATAAAGAAAAGAACCGGGTGACCATCTACAGCCAAAATGTAATCATCTTCATACTGCGTTTTTTGTTGATTTCATTAGTTCATACAGTTCAGGTTTCAAAATTTTTCATTATGGTTTATTATTTTTTACTAGGTATTACATATTTCAACCTTTAATAGGTAGTTATTTGTTTGGGTTAGATTTAAGTGAACATTATTGTATGTCACACTTTCAATTGTATTTTTTTAAATAATTTATTACAGTTTGTATTTTAGTGTAGCTAACAAACGTTTTCCCAAAGACTAGTAGAAGACTCATGTTTAAACTCTCGCATTACAAATAAAACTGCAGCAGCATTATCCCCTACTCTCTATAAACTGGCTGTAACCAGTTTTGTAGCCAAGCCCAAGGCCTATACTCGCCTTTACTGACCAAACTGCCTACAATCAAATTGAACATAATGACATACACTAGCAGAATGTAAGTCCTATGGTTGTGTTTTGTGTTTAACCAAAGCTTTGTCAGAAATTCACAACTTTGTAGCACCCTGGATACAATTCTTTTAACTTAAAAATAATTACATTTGTATTATATTCATATTTTGTAACTACTGATGCAACCTAAGTTGTTGAAATGTCAGAAATATACAGGAGAATGTGGATTTGTTCGGTGTTGTTGGGCAAATATTTATTACAACTCGGAAATCACAGCAATGATTAAAACAGTTTCAGTCAAATTAATGTTCAAGTTGAATTCCAACTTTTTTGCTGAACGTTTTTAGGAAATATATTTATTAGTACAACAATATTTTAGTTTTTATATCGCCTGAAACTTTTATTGAGAAGACTATGCAACTAATATTGATTATCATAACTTAAAACTTTTCTCGATAGTTTGACCATATTTTTAGGATTATTTAACTTATATGGAACCCTTGATTGATCACTTTGATTCTATAAAAATGTCTCAAGAATAAATAAAGGTACTACTAAAATTTGACATTGTAATAAAGCATAATGACCTGCATGAAACAGAACTTCAAAAATATTTTACTCTATATTTTTAAAGGGTAAAAATTTTATACCTCTAAAAATAAGTATTATTGATATTGTCCTTTAGTGTTATCGTTATGAAAGGGCTTTTGTTAAGTATATAAAAACTACTTCTTACGAATTGTTTATCAAATCCCCATTCTTTCCTCTATTTCTGAAAGTACAGCAGCTAAGTTTTGAACTACTTGAGGTGTCAGTTACTCTTATACTTTATAGAAAAACTATAACGGATCCAAACTTTTATAAAAAATATGTGAGGAGCAGTTAAAGGAGCTGACGGCTCTCAAAACACAGTCTTAGATGCACCTCTTATTCTGGTCTTGTATTTATTCCGATACGATATATGGCGACTAAGTGATTTGATGTCGTCCTTCGTGAGTGTCTACACTCGCCTCAGTTCACCCATTCTCTACACAGTTAGAATAGTGTTCTGGAGATACCATGAAAAGGATGAGGATATTGTTTTTGTATTTGCTTCTGCTAGATAAGAATGTTCTCCTTAATAAGAGACGTTAAAGAAAGATATGGGTTCATGAGTTTAATTAACGTAGATCTGCAGGGAAATTGCCAAAAGAAACTACCTCGAATGGACTCTCTCAGATCAGATTTAATGTGATGGCACTGGACATTACATATACAACATCAATCAGCAACTCTCTGTCAATTTCCCTATCATTAATTATGACGTGTTGTTGGAATGAGATATGGACCAGGAACCAACAGGATTAATCGACCAATCTATCAATGCATGCTTAACCATTATCCTTTATTGTCGGATCAGATTTTCACTTCCAATGTAGTCATCTACGAGGTGTGATAAAAAAATACGGTGAATAATTTTATTACAAAGTAATAAGCTTACATAGAATTTGAATTAATCTCTTTCAAAGTACTGTCCTTGGCTAGCGATGCACTTGTACCAACATTGAATCCATGACTGGAAGCATTTCTGGAAAACTTCTTCCGGAAGGGCTTTCAGCTACTGGGTCGAGGCCATCTCAATGTCAGGAATGATATTTAAATATTTCCTTTTAGCACATTTTTTATTTTTGATAAATCTGGTTAGTAAGGCGGATGTGGACAGACAAGAACACATTTCCGGCCAAAAACTTACGAATCAAAAACGATATGTGGCTTAGCACGTTGTTGTGATGAAGAAGGACGCCATTGGCCGATTTTTCTGGGTCTCTTTCTTCGCACATTGTTTCACAAACATTTTAAGACTCCCTTGTAAAATTCGAAGTTTATCGTTGTTCCCCTTGAAACACACTCTGATCGCACTATGCCCTCACTATCGAAAAAAAAACAACGAGCAAGACCTTGACGTTCGACTTTGACCGATGTGCCTTTTTAGAGCGTGTGGAGTTAATGATTTTCCATTGAGAGCTCCGAATTTTTGTTTGAAGCCATAGACCTAGACCCAACTTACTCCCGTTACAATTTTGGCTATAAAATCCGTATCTGCATGAAGACGATCCTTCAACTCCGTGCAAACTGAGACACGATTTTCCTTCTGTTCATCAGTCAAAAGTTTGGGAACAAATTTTGCACTCACTCGTCTCATTTGCAAATTATCGCTTAAAATGCTTTAACCGCTATGAGTTGTTAAAATCTTCGGTAAGCTCTCGAATAGTTTGAACGAACAAGTTTGGCTATTTTGTGCACGTTTTTGTCTGTTTTTGAGGTCTAAGGATGTCCTGACCGTTCCTTGTGTAACATCATCAACTTTACAAAGTACGATTATAAAGACAAAATAAGACCATAAGATCAAATTTATGCAAGAGAGCATTTCATTTAATTTAATTTAATTTATATTTTCATTATGTTTTTAAAGAGAGCTTAATATTAAAAGTATTTCACATAAGAGACATAGACTAAAAAGGTACGATATAAAACCCAAGTAAACACAAAGTGCGTGTGTAAACTTAATCTATGACAGAACAGCTTAAAAAATTGACACTCTGAAGTGTAACCAGATAATTTTTAATCAATCCGTATCCAGATTGAGTTGAGATGAGTTAAAAATATAGTGAATCATCTATGACAAACATAGAATCGATTCATCACAAGAGACTTTGAACTGATTTATCTATAAAATAAGCTACGGCGAATAAAATCAATGTATCTTATTCCGGTTTATTCAAGTCAATTGCGTCATTTGTCTTTGACCTACCTTTCACATGTTTGATCAGGTTGCACGATTTCATGACCCCAAGAGATTTTTTAAGAATATTAATTAAATTCATTTGTTAAGTACAAATAAATAAATTGTCTGTTAACGTTAGCTTATTACTTACACTTGTCTTCAACGGACTCATTTTTAAATCGCTCATGCCGCTTGTAATTAGTCATCAGAGTTAACATATTATCGCTATACACTGGTTTTACCACTTCATGAGTTTCTTTGGCATTTCTTGCAACTTGAAATAAAACTTAATGTTTATTGCTTGTTTAAAATCTATGATGCACAACAAACATCGTAAACACAACTTCACTCTAGCGGCTCTGGATGCTGACACTGCCTGTCTCATCAGATCAGTATATTTTACATATTAGATCAAATGCCTCAGCAGATGCTGCTTTAAAAATTCATTCATTATTTTTTTTTATCACACCTCATATATTATAAGCTTAGAGTTTTTATCCCGATGTCATCCAACGGTCATCCTACATCAGATTATGGAAATACAGATTTAATATAGCTGCAGCCATATAGCACTTGTGTGACAAAAAAATTTACTTTTCATCACTTCTTTACAAAATGTTGTATCGGCTATAATTACCAGCACAATATATAATAATTACGTGTTATAATATGTATGATTATTATATATTATTTTATATTTAAAATGCCACACGTTGTGGAGCCAAATTATAATATGAGATTGATTTTTCCTTCTGAAAAAGCCCCACTTGTTGGGCGTCAAATTATAAAATGAAATGTTCAATATATATTATTTTAAAATTTCAATGCCCCACTAGTTGTGGAAACCAAAACTTATGATATGATATTAATGAATTTTACTATTCTATTTGTTCCAAACTTCTACAATGACTCACTCTTTATGGTTAACAAATTTGTACTTTATTAAATTGAAATTACTTTCTCTTTACACAATTATTTTTAAATTTACTAGAGCACTGAAACAATATTATTTTCTTTGATGTATGGGCTTAATATACTAATGACTGTACAAATTTTAATTGATATTCTCTCTCTCTCTCTCTCGGGTTAAAGAGTACCTGGCTAGTTAAATATGCAATCACTTAATATTACACTTAAAACTACTACAAAGAAATATTACAAACTAAATTATTATTATTAAAAAATGTTCACTATTATATATATATGGCCAAATCGAAGTTAAATGAAATGTTCTCAAGTCTATTAATTTAGAAGATCAAATTTCTGGTACTTTGTTATATGGGTTGGTAAAATTGGTAGAATATTACCTAGGCTGCAGATTCTATTATGTGCTGATACAAAACAGGTTTACTTATTATAGCTCTGATATTTAATTTTAGTTTTCTTCTATTCAGTGTTTAAAGTCTTTAAGTAAATTCAATTCTTCTTATAAATTTGGTTTAATTTACTGCTCATCAAAATGCAACTGTGTTATATAGGTATTCAGAAAGGACTGTAAAAAAAAAGGAAGCCTATAAATTTAAACAATTACCGCTTCAAGAATCGATACGGCCATTTATAGTTTAACTCCATAACTTCTGTTGGCAGTGTTCATTTGCTTAGCGTGTATGTAGTCACGTTTTATTAAATATAACGAACTTTACAACTACCGTTATATTTTATGTCCTTGGTATCACTTTTTTTAATTGTATTAAATGTTTATTTCACTTTGAATTGTTAATAAAGTCCAAAATATCCATTTTATATTTTCACATAACAGTATCGTATTGTATTTCTCACAGCTGTTTTTGAATCCTGCTCCTTTTCATTGGTCACAGTTTAGACAACATTGGCATCACCTTTGCCGTGAATCGAGTTTGTTTTACTTACGCGACTGCATTTTAGGTTATTGAAACACACTAACTTTCTTTTATAATTTTACAAGTAACTTAATCATTTATAATTCAAATTATACACAATGCTTCTACTTAATTTATAATTTCATTCACACTAAAACTAACTTAATCTATATCGGTTAAATACAATGATTTTGTTCTTACTTGCCTTTGTTTTATTTAGGCTAATTTTAATGATTAAAATTGATTTATTTATGTTATACGGTAAGTTAAATTTAATTTAGCTTAAGCTTGTTATCATTTGTGTATTTACTGTGGTTTAATTTACTCATTCAAAATCCCGAAGTTACTTTATTAAGGTATTAATTTTGACTGCTCTAGGCTAGGCTATATAAGTTAGGTTGGTAGGTTCATACTGAATCTTACATTTCATTGTATTTTTATTTGTTAACCAGGACTCTTTAACTTTGAAATTATTTAGATATATACAAAATGTTACAGTGTGATTCCACTAATTATATATACCACTGTTCTAAGCAAATATTATATTTACATTTTGGTACAAAGCCCTAAAAAAAGGATGAAAATCAAATCAGAAGTTCTACAGTTTTATGCAAGCAGACTGACGTTTAATATCTATATAGAAATATTGGGTTTTCCAAAAAGACAGATCAATGTTAACAGGAAATAAGACAACATTAATTTTAAAAACATGTCTTTATTGAATTAGGTTATTTGGTACTTATGTGTAAAAGATAACATCGGCTGAATATTACATTTGAATGAGGCTTAAACATAAAATGATTGTTGTCTATAATCAGATTTGGGAAGTTCAGTCTTAGCATCTTTCAGTCCATGAAAAATTAACAATCAAACAAGGCGTTAAAGTTACTGAAGCCTATTACAAAAATGGGTGTTTAAATAAAATGCATTTCACACTTTTAAATTTTTTTTGTCAGTATAATCGACCAACCGAAAGTGTAATTGGAAAAACAGTTATAAAATTCAAACAAACTGGGTTGGTGGCTGATGTGAAAACATCATTGAGTCATTGTGTTCAGCTAAGAAACATTGGTGAAGTGAGCGAGAATGTTACCGGTAAATAGATTCGTCAACACCCACAGGAATTTAATGTCTCTGCGAACATGTTACATCAAATTTTGAGGAAAGATTTGTCTTTGAACTCGGAATTCAATTAACGCAAGAATTAAAGCCTGCTGAACATTTGAAGCGCCGTACGTTCCAAAATTTATTCACAAGGAAAGACAAATGTATAAGGACAAAAATCATCTTCAGTGATGATAACAAATTTCATTTTGGTGGCTTCGTTATTAATCAGATTTGTCACAATTGAGCTGATGAAAATACAAGGACACCTTTAGAAAAGCCAATGCATCCACATGAGTTTGGTGTGTAATTTTTGCTAGAGGATACCTGTTTTCTCAGAAAATTATACCGGGAATTTTGTTACGGTGAATGGTGAGTGTTACCGTGCCAATTTTATGTAACCATTTTTTTATGGCTTTTATTGGAAGCTATCAATATCGACGATTTGTGGTTTCAACAGGATGGTAATACATGCTGCACAGGCAATGCAAAAATGGTTTTATTGAATCGAAAGTTCCCAGGTTGCATCATCTCTCGAAACAGCGAAGTCAATCGGCCATCAAGATCGTGCGATTTGACGCCTTTGGATTTTTACTTTCTCCCCCTATACCATAGTATATGGAGAAAGTATTGTTTTCGTCAGAATTTTCGAATTTGAGTTTTTGGTGGAAATATCCGTTTTGGTGCCCCCTGAATCCAAAAAAGTGGTTTTTAGAGAGGTGTCTGTCTGTCAGTCTGTCTGTGTGTGTGTATGTAGCCTATACACGACCAGAGAGGACACTATTGGTCGGATTTTCATGAAATTTGGTATGTAGGTACTAAACCCTAATATCTCCAGGCGTTTTTTTCATTTTTTGGAATTTTTAATTTTTAAGGGTAATTTACCCCTAAAAATTATTATTTTATAGTTTTTATTTTATAGTCTTAATTATAATTTTACTTGTCATCCCGAAAAACGATTTTGACTAAAATTGTAAATTTGAATTCATTTTACTTACTATAACGGGAAGTTATTGTTTTGATTAAAACTGTGAGGATTATTTTATGGCAACTGGCAACCAAACAATATTATCCCACCCGTGTTTGTAAAAATTTTGGTGTTTAAAATATTCATTTTTTTTAGAATGAAACCCATATTTCTCAAATAAATAACCAGTAATATAATAATTAACCTAAAATAAACTGTAGTAAAACAAATATTGTAGCATAAAATAAGCTATCCTGGAATGTTGAAAACATTTATAGAATAAATAAAGTATGCAACCATGGTAAGTAACCCTAGTTTAAATTTAAAGATTACCAGACAGATAGTTTGGAATACTTTTAAATGTCTATTTCCCATATACATTTTGTAAATTAAAGCATTTTTTATTGGTTCAGTAAGGTTCAGACACATATACCTGAGAAGTGATTAACTTCATTAAAAACAATATTATTTTGACTACAGTAAGTTGGGAGAAAGTTTGTGTCAGTTAACTGATACCGTTTATTTCCTTTGGAGTTATCTCAAGAGTAAGGTCTATGCCAACAAGTTAACAACAATTCAACAGCTAAAGGATGAGGTAATAAGTCATATTGGTGAGATCGAGGAGCTGCCAAAGCCTAAGCGAACATTTGGCTGATATTATCTTTCTCACATAATTGCCATTCACTAAATAACATGATTCAATATCATTTTTTACAATTAACATTGTGTTTTTACTATTAATATCAATCCGTCTTATTGGAACATCCGTTAAAATGAAAAATTTGTTTAATGGAAGAGCTAACTGGTGGTTAAACTATTTACTTACTTGGCAAGTCTGGCGGCTGTGGTGGTTGAGGTGGCTGTGCTGGGGGTATTAGCCCCATAGCACCGGGTGGAACAGCCACTGCTCCCGGCGGGGCCACAGTGCCGGATGGTGCCCCTGTAGGGCCGGGAGGTGGTGCTAGAAAAAACCCATTTCATTAGAATTAATACAAAATAAACATATATTACAAAAATAAATCAAGAACAAATGAAATAATTATAGAAAAATACGAAATACATGTTGTTTCCTCAATCAACGCTTTGCTAGGAATGACATAATTATTAATAAATCAAAAATATTTAGAAAAAATATCATTAAGAAATTTACTTATCTAAAGTTGTGACTAAATGTAGGAACTTCATTAGAATCTAGAATCAAAATTGATTGTTTTGGACATCTTGCTAACTTACTAAATATTTCAAATCAATTACTATTTAAAAAAAGAAAGAACTATATAATGTCACTAATAAGTATAGAAAAGTTCTAGATGAAGCCTAGACTTAAGAAAAAATATAAAATATTTGGTCAAATTTGATTCCCACGATAGTAGTTCAGGTTTAAGTTATTATTTTCTCAGCTTAGCTCAGCTTTAACAATAGAATTATGACATAAGAAAATTTATTGTTAAAATGTGACCCTTCAAAGTAAAGGATTTTAAAATAATAGTTGTCTCCCTCTTTACTGCTATTTCTGTAATCGTCCAGAAATTTACTCACTGCTTTACAGGAATTTACTCACTACCATTCCTACAAATTAATAAGATACCAAAATAAATTCAACCGCCTCTCGTAACAGTTTAATTTATGTCAGAAGCTTCTTGCCTTCTACAGCATATAAGAATTGACTGCAATTATGTAATGTTCATAAAATAATTGGTGTGCCTATCATTCTAGAAAAAATAATACATTCACAGATTTTTTTTCAAATAGGGTTTTAATTTTATCATCCCAAGTATTTTGTTTTATTAATGGATTTTTAGTTCATACAAATTGTGTATACTATAATAGGCTACTCATAATCAATTAGTTTTGTGTTAGTTTGCAATAATTTGTATGGTTGTAAATTTCACAGTTTTGTTTTAAATCTTTCTGTGACATGAGAGTAAACGATGATCAAAACTTCTGATATGCCTAAGTAATTGTTCTTGTTTACTAGTCCTTTTTAAACTTAATATTTAGGATCTACACAAGAGTAGTTAATATCTTTTATCATACGACCTGAAGTTCGGCCTTTTAAGGGTTGGTAAGAGGGAATCTTCAGTAAGAATGATTTAAAATGCATAAAACTATTTTGTAATAATAATTGGATTAAGTATATTATATAAACAATCAACCATCACCATTAAATGTTTTGTTGATAACAGGTAAACCATTAATTTCAAGTGGATATAAGCAATTATATCTGTTGGGCAGACTCTATTACAAAATAAGAAAAATAAACATGTTCTTCAATTTTGTATTTGATCTAACAAAAAAAAAAGAAGAAAATATACACTAGTTTTTTACTTTGCAAGCATGAACACTAAGTTATGTAACAATTTGAGAAAACCAGTAAGAAGTAGAAGACAGTATCAAATCACAAAAGTATCAATATTTCACTGTATTAAAATTAAACCTATTATTTAATAGTAATTACTAAACTAATTTCTTACCCAATGTGTATAAAACATAACTAAATAGGGCTACCATAACTAATGTAGAGATGTTTTCAACATATTTTATAATCTACGTGTTAAGCTTAGACTATACAACACCAAAATGTCAACCGTAATCTAAATCTTTGTGTGTTAATGATTTACTACTTGTCACCTAATGTCCATTTTAAATGGAATTTTCATCAACACTTTTTGTCTACTAGAAAAATGTACACAAATTTATCCAACTTTTGTTAGTTATAATACAAATCAACATTCTAATACATAAAACTCAGGATTTTATTGCTACATGCTTGAAAACCTCAAAACTTAACACAAATAAACATACATAAATTGCTTTCAGTATATTTTATCATCTTCTTTGATTCCTATTGGCTTCTTATCGAAGGAGTGTGTACACCTACAGTTTAACCACCTATAACAAAATTTTAAAAACATCACACAGGTATCGAACAAATGATGGTCCAAATTTCTTGGTTAATGAAAGTAGACGATCATATCTGAGAATGTATTACCAGACACTGGTTTTGGATATGAAATAATCGTCTTCAGTTTTAACAGGAGTTGCAGGTTAGGACTAATTTCTAAACATTATCATACATGAAATAATTTAAACCTTTTAAGACTGATTTAAATTATTTCATAGCTAAAACTAATATCTGGCAAGAGATATTTGAATGGCATATGTCATTTACACATGATGAATAAATCATTAAGTACATAAACCTTTTAAGACTGGCAAACCTGTGATTTCTCTTTTGCATTCTTGGGGGTATCAATTATGCAATTTACCTTGTATAATATATCTGGTTAAAATTTTTTATGTTTTCTCCTTGTGTTACAGCTACATCCCATGTCTGTTCTTACTCAGTCCACAAGAAGTCACACAATCAAGATTATACTTTAATGATTATTATCATATTCTTCTAACATGAACATAATATATTCCAATAATTTCTTTATCGCTTTAATAACTATCGTTTGGTTTCTGACAAACTTTATCTTCAAAAACTGCCTCTATTCTTCCAGAATCATCTTATACAATTTTTGCATTACATCTTAATAATATAAAAAGTCTACGGCACATATTTCGGCCTCTTTCTCCCCTATAACCGTTATCCTTACCTCGCCATCATAGAAGACAAAAAGCAGGTGTATTTTAGTATATTATCTACAAAAAACAGATTTAATAAGCATTTTGTTTGCTAACATGCTAAATAATGAGAGGAAACAGTATGCATCCACATTTCAGTACTTGATTCCCTGAGTCCAGTAAACTCAACTGACACTATAAATAGTAGCATCACTCAATAATAAAATTCAAGTTTAAGATTTCACTAGAAGAAATTAGACTCACTAGCTCACTGTTAGCATTGTATTTGGATAACCTAATAGAACTCCGATCCAATGCAATATATTGTTCCACTGGAAATTCGACTTTTTTGGCGCTATCTATTGGGGAAACGAAGGAAGCTGTTTGAAACACTAATGCTACCAATGCTTTCTCCCTAGCGCTACCTCGCGGCGTGATCATGTACTATTTTCGCGACAACCTTTTTTCCGGCACACAGCCCCCGTATGGATGCAAGATCTATTTATTATTCATGATCTATGCTGTTAGTAGAAGATTATTATATATAACTTTTTTTGGTCAAAATAAAAATCTCAAAATTTTAAAACACCCCATTTAATAAATTTTAAAACATTTAAAAATTAAACTCAAAATATTCTTAAAAAGGCTATAAATTATTCTTAATAATTTTTTCGGTTGTAAACTAAAAAATTATCACATAATTTGAAGTTATTTGCTTTGTTGTGGTGCGTTTGATAAAATAGAAGCAACAAAGGTGGGCTTCGTCCCACCTTAAGGTTTAAGTACTTTTTAGACCTTTAACAAACTGATGTCCTCCTGGAAAAACTGCTTTGACAGCTTGTGTTACAGCAAAATGGATCAAAGGATACCTTTCAGTTTTTACGTTATCAGTGAGACAATAACACGAAACAATTGTCCTTGCCTCTTTCACAAGTTTGCTGACTTTCCCAGGCTGTTTTTCATTTCCCTTGCTTTACTTGACCTCCCAAGGCATAGGCATAGGTACTCTGTTACATTATAAGAGAAAGAAGAAAGTGTAAATAAAACGATCTATTGTTAGTAAAAGCAACAAGTGAATAGTTTTTTTTTAAGGTGAAGTTTAAAAGAAACTCTTTGGAGGAAAAGTGTCTTTAGTGACAAAACTAGAATTAGAAAAGAATGTCAGCTTACTATTTTTTTTTTTTAATTATTAACAATTTGTTTTGCTTTAATTTCAGCAAAAAAAACTTGTATTTCAAAAATAAAATAACCTAAATGATTATTATTATGTACTTGGCCTTCGGGCCAATAATGTTTGTGACCGTAGAAGTCTATTTTTCAAAATCAAAACCTAAATGATATTTCAAAAAACAACAAAGTTATTGTTGATGAAACTTGTATCTATCATAGTTCCCATCTGGATAATATTAATAATACCACATAGCAAGAAAAGCATGAGATGGCTTCCATCAATTCTTCACAATGAAAACAGGATGTAATTTAGGTGTTTGTTTATACACTGCTAATCACCCCAACAGAAGTCTACTAAATGCCTATAAATGATAACCAGCAGTAGTTTATCACAGATATTTTGGGTTCTAACATGCCACATTATTATCACTTGACTTTATGAGTAAGCCTACTCATATGTGTTGATTTTTTAATTAATAGTCAATATTATTTTGTTTTACTAATTGATTACAATGAATGGCTGATGACAGTGATAAGGGTGGACATTAATTAATCTACTATCAGTAAATGAACTGATAAACACATATTTAAAGATAAGCACTGAAATAAATCTCAGCCCTCTATCAGAACTAGGCCTACTTTATATGCAATAATCTTAAGTTTGTTGGGACGGATTTTGTAATTTAATTTTTGTACTGCAAAAATACGGAGCACCACAAAATATGAAGTAAATCATATGCCTACTACTAAATATATATTTAAGGTTTGAAAATGCAGAATATTTTTTTAGACAATGAAAGTATTAAAATCTAAATGCCAATAAAATCAACAAATGGTTATTAAAAGAAAGGTTGATCTAATTTATGAACCTTTTCGCTATTATATTATTAACTATAATAAGGCATTATATTAAATAATATTGCAAGATATTTAAATCTGGTTGTAGGGTATATGGTGCAGTTTAGTTTTGAAAAAGCTAAAATCATTTGAATTTTTTTTTTAAATTAAAAATTCCTGTTAATATTTCATTGTTGAATAGACTCAGGATCACTACATTTAATATAATAGGTTAATAACCTTTAAACCCTCATGTGGGACGCAGGCAGTAATCTACCGCCCTCGCCTTAAAAACATGATCTAATACGGACAAAGGGTGTCAAGAAGAGCGAGGCTTGTGTGTATTCCTATGTTACAATATCTGATGCTAGGTGGGGGGTTAAGTCATTCCTAGAATCACAAGGTCAAGCGTGTCAGTCTTTTACCGCTCTGTGCTCAGGAGTGAAATCTAATATTATTTCACCAACTCTCAGAGCAAAATGTGAATATCAATTTAATCATGTAGGTATTTATTTTTGTATATCTTATCTTTTATGGTTGGCTTGACTTTTTGGGGTCTTTGAGCAGCAATAAGGGTGAAACTCCATCCGAATTTGTGAAACAAAATAAAAATCTCGTCCTTGGCAGCCGTTTATTTGGGTGCAACGATGTCGTAACTTTGATTTCATATGTTACCAAGAATAAAAAGTTTGTTTTGGTTTTGTCAACGCTGGATGATGGACACGAAGTTGATCAAGAAACTGACAAGCCAGTTCAAATAATGGATTATAAATCCACAAAAGAAGGGGGGTTGACTCCATTGATTTGATTTGTTCGCGGTTTACAACATCCAGAAGGACTCAAAGGTGGCCAAAAAGTTGGTAATTTTCTTCCGAAACCTTGATATTGATGGAATAAATTCCATGAGAATCCATTGGAATCGTTTAGAATGCGGCAATATATTTATGAGTTGACAATGGAACTAATGGAAGATAAAATGAGGCTACAAGCAAAAGTGAATTCACTTCCTAAAGATTTGAGAACAACTCTCTAAGCCAGTATCGAAAAGAAGAAACCTGCAGCATTGAGGTTGTCGATCCAAGCAGACTATGCTTCTGTTACATCTGTGGTTCGAAAAAAATAACATAACTAAGTTACAGAACAGCATTTGTAAAAAGCATTCAGTACTAGCATGTGATAATTTCCAAAATATTCGTTTGTCCGTTTCAGATAATAATAAGAGCCTTTCACATTTTTCAATTTATTTTCACTTTTACATGTATGTTTAAGATTTTAAACTGATTACTAATTTGTGGTGAGTATTTTTTATTTGTGGTTCTTCAGATTACCCAAGTTTCTTTAGACTGTTTAAAACACGTTATCTTGTATCGCTTTAAGTTTTAATAAATCTTTCCACTGTAGTTTGTAGAAAGTTTCAATTTTAAAAAACTCTGATTTCAATGTTTAGGATGAGTTGTCGGGTGAAAAACACAAAAAACTGAGGTCGCAGTACTCTACTGTCCTGAGCCCACGAGTAGCCTAATAAAAAAAGTACACCCGCATGAGGGTTAATTTGGCAACTATAATGGCTTTGTAGAAATAAGTGGATCACTTGACTAACAAATTAAAAGGTATTTATGTTTATTATACTATTATATTTACGAATAACTACATGGTTTTTTAGTTGTTTCAACTGAGTTATTTTCAGAAAAAAAGGTTACCTGAGTAACTTAATAGGTTTTGGGAACATTAAAAAAAACTTCAATAATTATTTAAATTATGTATGTGCTTGCTTTTTAAAAATATGCTATTATTAAAGATCTTTATATATTATATAGTATTGTTATGGTTATATTATATTGCACTTCTTCAAGACCATGTACAAACACTTTAAAATTACTACCATACTAATAGTCTTGTTTTGAAATAAACTGGAAGAGAAAACCTGATGGTCTTAATTTCAACGGATTAAGCTTATATCAACTCTCGTTATCAAGTAACAACCGCACCTAACACATATAGAATTCATAAACCTAGACAACTAGGCGTATGTTTTCCATCTGACCTAAAATACGAGTAAAAGTAAGAATAAGGAGGGTATGTAGAACTAGAATACTAGACCTGAGATATACCAAACCTAACTAAATATAAAACAATGAGGAAAACACAGGCACCAACACATACAAAGAATGATAGATGACCAAGATAACAAGGCTGGCTTTTCAGAAATTAATGGGACTGCTATTCTAAAGTAAAAAAACAAGTTTGAGTAAACAACCCCCCCCCCCCCCCTCTTTTAAGGTCCTGGTGCAGGCTTATCCAACACAATTTACAACCTCTTTTAAATTTGATGATTTTTTCTATTTTTAGCTTGTTTATGTGCTTGTTTATGTTTTACACAAATTTCACAATAAAGAACTTCTTTATTGTGAAATGAAAAAATAAGTTTAACCTTATTACTTTTAAGTTTACAAACACAAAATAAACAATTCACTTTTTCTACAACCCTCAGCCATTTTACAGCCAAATATGCACTGCTTACTATGTTAAGAGATGAAGTTCGATTGCTATTTATTCAACAAAAAGTAACCACAAATAGGTCTTAGTTCTACCCTAGTTTGGCTGTTCCGGTCTACAACCCTCAGCCATTTTACAGCCGAATATGCACTGCTTAGCCTACTATATTAAGAGATGAAGTTCGATTGCTATTTATTGAACAAAAAGTAACCACAAATAGGTCTTATTTCTTCCCTAGTTTGGCTGATCGGATAGTCATAACAACTCATGCAGGGAATTATCTAAATATTTTCCAATCGGTCTAGCCCCCCCCCCCCCCTAAAAAATATCATATGGGCGCCCTTGGGTCAGGAAGTATTTTAATTAAGTTTGATAGGAAAAAAGATTCTTTATCCTAAATAGTAAACCTCAAAAAGAGGTAGCCTATATTTGTTTCTGGACAGATCTAATAGTGTTTGCTCTGATAAAGAAAGCATAAATTGAGAACTAAATCACATTAGAGATTAAGATCTAGCTATCAATGGATAGCCTCAGTCCATTACAGTAGAGCGTCGAAAATCCGAACTAATTGGGACCGAGGGGGTTCGGATTTTTGAAAATAACCAAGAAAATGCTATTTAGGCTAAAATATATGCCCTTTAATCGATTAAAGTGGTTAAACAGTACAAGCAGAAAGTAAGACTACTTACATATTATGATTTAGAAGAACCTTCACGTCATGATTACGCTTGGAACTCTCAATTACAGTACAGTATGTACTGTACATGTTTAAAAATTGACTTGTACATTATAGTTAACACAAACGAAAAATAAAAAAATTACTATACAGTACACTACTGTATGTAAAACACACTGTTATAATGATTACACAAAGAGAAATGAATAAACTTTCTGTATGAAAAAAACAGGAACTTTACACAAAGAATATTGAAATAACTTTTCTCTACTAAAACACTGACACTTATTTAAAAAAATCACTCGGAATGCGTTCGGATTATCGACGCTCTACTATACTTCCAAATGTAAAAAAGCAATGTCTAATAAAAACAATCTGAAGATGAAAGTCAGGCACACAGCTAGAAAATATAAAATTCAACCGTTGTTTCGTAATAAAAAAACTGTTAGGAAACGTATCTACAAAACCAAACCCATAGTTAGCACTCAGGATACTAGAAACTGTATTTGCAATATAAAACCTATTATATTTTTATAAAAAGCAACCTAGTTGTCTTGATTGCCCTGTCATTCTTTGTGTTTTTTCTCTCATTCGTTTGTATTTAACTTGGGTCATTCCATACCAAATCAACCAACACTTATTAAGTTTTGTGCTCTCTAGTATTCTAGTTGTGGGTGTCTCCTTATTCTTATTTTAGGTCACATTATGGCAAACATAGGCCTAATCCTCTAGGTCTGTTTTCTGTTTAGTTTATCACATTTTTCACTTAATTGAATATTTTCATTTGGAAAAAATTATTTGGAAACTAACCATTATTAAAAACTAACTACTTCAAAGTTGTATTACAAATATGTATGGACTTACTATGAAATTACCTACTTCCTACTATTTTGGAGTTTATATTTCAGACCCATTGCAAGAATTTTAATCGTCTTCTATAACCAATCTACTCCACTCTTATAAAACATTTGGACATATGCACAACTAGGCCTAATATAAATCATTGTGTACAGAGATTCTAATAACTAAATAAATATTACACAAATTAATGTAGTTACATATTATGTAATATAGGCCTACACAATCTATTTTATAACTAAAAGTTCAATTCCGTTTTATATTCAGGGTTTGTGTAGTTTTGCCAGAGTTTGATGACAAAGAGTTAAATACTTTAAACCAACTCTGGCCATTAAAAAAGTGCAGCAGCAAAATCAATAACAAAACTGGGATTTCTAGTAAAATTAAAGTCTATAAGTTGAAAATGTATTATGTTATTTGCCTCTCTTAAACTGGTCAATTTACTTTTAGCATCAAAATTAGTTTAATTTTGATAATATATAAAAGTACCAATAGGCCTAATATTGCATTTCATAAGTCACTCAAGTAACAATACTAGCAGATGTGATTAATGATGTTACTAACTCAGCCATGACTGTGGATTAATATGGATAGTAAAGTTAATGCCTTTTTAAAAATTAAAAACTACGGTACTGTATTATGTAATATAATATTGCTTGCTTGTTATTTGACAAAAATACATCAATCCATTAACTGCCATTGGTACCGAATCAGTTTGCCTTGTGGCTCCGTCAGTTAAATTTAATATTAATCTCTTTTTATACTTTAGAGCTCCTTGCAGTTCCGCTCTTTATGAATTTTATACTCCTTGAAAGTTAAGAATCAACCTCTCTGATAATGTATATTTTGGTAGCAGTGGCAACAATCAGCTAATAGAATATCTCATTTAGTTTACATTTTTCGCATTTGCATTGTCGAAACTTAGTGAACGTTAGTATTGTACTAAATTCTTGAAATAATTTGTATTGTAAATCCATGATTTAACAGACATCAGGATCTGGACTAACTTTGTTGCCAAGCTATCATGCTGGCATTGTCATGGTAGCCTAATAGCAGTAGCAGCATACAAGATAGTTTAATATGTAGTAATATAGCTAGCCTGGTTATACATTTCATAATCTGTTATGTTGTATTGACAAAATAATTGAGTGAGATTCAAAATACTATAACTATACTATAATAAAATATATTCAATCATCCTATAACTAGTACACTAGTCTCATGACATGCTTATTCTATCTCTTATAAAACGGACTACTTTCATTACAACGGTCATTGAGGTCCCCCAATTTGTATCCAGGATCCACTGTATTATCACATGGATTTTTCGTAAATTCTCTTTTATCAGTTATTTTATATTAGTTTTAATTGGATATAATTTAGTTTATTGTTTGCGTGAAAAGTGATTGTATTAACAATTTGCGTGATCAGTCTTGGAGGAATTCCATAATAAGGCAAAAATTAAAACTCACATGCAAATTTCACAAAACAACAATATATTGTTGTTAAATCTGTTTTGTCGTTAAGCAAAGCATCATCATACAAATGTTGTAACAAATACACTACTGGACAAAAGTTTCGCAACACAAACTAAACTTTCTGTCAATGAAACGCAGGACTGATAATGACTTGTTTACTAACAATAATGCTTTAAATAGACAAAAATACACTTAATACTATAGCAAAATGTTTATTATATGATCTCGTTGTCCTTTCTTATTTTATCTTCAGTTAAAAGTCCAAATCCTGCCTGTCTTTCGAGTTTGGACCAAAGGTAATTTCTCAGTATTCTGAAGTGATTTGAGTGAGGCAGTGCATTTTTATTTAGTAAGAATAATTGAATTCATTATTTTTTTAAATGACTATGGATATAGACCGTCGTTTAACTACTGCTGAGGCGGTCAGAGCTAGAATTTTGGTTTGACAAGGGCGTTTGCAAAGTGAAGTGGCTAGGATTTTCTGAGTACACCATTCCACAATTGGAAGAGCTGTTAGGCGGTTTCAAGAGACTGGACGAGATCACAGAAGACCAGTTCAAGGCAGGCCAAGAGTAACTGACAGAAATGATGATCGTTTTCTAACATTAAGCGCACTTCGCAAGAGGAACCAGTACGCAGCTACAAGATTTGATCAGGCATGTGCACAATGTGAATATTTCGAGCCGTACCATCCGTATACGTCTCGCAGAAGTGGATTTGAGCAGTAGACGGGCTGCTACAGGTCCTCTTCTTACTGCACGTCAATGTGCTTTGAGGCTTAGATTTGCCCGGAATCATATCCATTGGACTGCGGATGATTGGAAGAATGTTCTCTTCTTAGGGGAGACTAGAGTAAGTCTAGCTTCACCAGATGGGCTCGAACGTGTATGGAAAAGGAGTCACGAAAGTTGTGCACAAGCCTGCTTCTCACCCAGGGTCCCTTTTGTTGAAGGCTCGGTGATGTTCTGGCGTGGTATACAGTACAACGCTCATACAGAACTCATAACTTCGTAGACCGGCTCTGACAGCACAAAGGTATGTGGAAGATATATTGCAAGATCATGTTGTTCCGTTTGTGGGACCAAATTTCAAACTGATGCATGTAATGCTCGACCACATACCGCCGGCGCTGTACGTGGTTACCTTACGGAGGTCGGCATAAGTTCAATCGATTGGCCACCCAAGAGTCCAGACCTCAACTCTATTCACCACGTGTGGGACAGTGTAAAAAAACGCATCAGGAGAAGAAACAACCCTGCAACCACTCTCGCAGCCCTTATAGCTGCAGTGATAGAGGAGTGGGAGACAACACCGAAAGAAGAGATTCAACACTTCATCAGTAGTATGAGGAGAAGGCTGCAAGAAGTAATTCGAGCAAGAGGAGGAAATACCAGATACTAGGAAATTGGTAATAAACCAAATAAATTAAATGTATCAATTTTTCTTTGAATTAAAAACTAGAACTTTATCGGCTTTTTTATGCTTTTCTTTTTTTTACCAAAATAAAATATGATACTCTCTAAAAATCTTAATATTGTTGTTGCTTTCTTAATCTAAGATAAGGAACACATAAATTAAAAAGGGTTTTAGTGTTTTTATTTACATTTAAACTAATCAATTTAAGACAAACATGGTTGTTGGGAAACTTTTGTCCAGGAGTGTATATTGTTGTTTTTGAAATTTTCATATAAGTTTGAATTTTTACCTTAAAAGCAATTGTTTAAAAAACAGTTTATATGACAAAGTTTTTGTTTATTTACCTATTAGTAGGGCCTATAGTATAAATATGTCAAACTTTAGAGAAATGCAATAATATAGAATTGTTTTAAAAATATTGTCTTTACAGAACAAGGGACCTCTAATTTTTTTATAAGGCAAAAAAACCTGAGCGATTATCATTGCCTAGGGACCTCTTATACACCAAATTGATTTGTTTCCAGCATTGCATTATTGTAAATAAATTATTAAACATAAACATTTTTTTTAATAGATACAATTTTCTACAATTTATTTAGGCATATAGGCTATCTTGAAATTTATAAGGAACCAGATTAAATTTGACAGCTATAAGATACCATTAAATTTGGATATTTTGTATCACATTTATGTTCTATGGACATTTGTGAGTAAATAAAGTAGGTACAGTAGAACCCCACTTAACCGGTCTGGTCGGGACCGAGACACTGGCCGGTTGATCCGAGGTTTCCGTAAAAAATAGATTTTTGTTAAAAAATAACCTACATATTTCATAAATAAGCAAGCAAATAAGACGTTAGGCCTATTGCAACCCATTTTATTGTATGTACAACATACATAAACAAACACCAGCAAATTAAACATTTTAAACTTACAAAAACTTTGAAAACTAAATTTACATATTATACTGTAGGCCTATCATTGTTAAAAAAAATCAGTTTTTTCCTACATTATACATTTAACTTACAAAGATTTTTTTAAAGCCAAGTCTTTCCATTTTCTTACATTCATCACGTCTTATGCCGTTGAATCTTTTTGCTGCTAAACATATTTTACACAATATGTTACAAATATTATATATTTTGCTCCCATAAAATTCAGTAAAGGTTCCGACAAAGCAACACACGAAAAAAAAGAAACAAAGGATGCTGCTTTGTCAATTGATTCTAAGAAAATTGAACGTACAATTATTCCACATTTTGTAAATTTTATAAACATTTTTGAAGTATTTTGTTTAGTACAGGCTATTTATTATTATTATTATTTACCTCTTTGGTGTCAATGAAGTGTTTACTTTCTTTTCTTTAATGCAAACATAGCTGAACTTAGCCTATTTTTTTAGTTTTCTTTTTCTCATTAATCTTTATATATAGGGTAGGCCTATTTGTTTCCTATGAAAATCCTTTGCGTTTCTAAAGTCAGTTTACCATTCTTAATTTCAGAATATCACACAAATTTCCCATTATCTCTTGTCAACCTCATCTGCAGAATTACTTATTTTAAAACCATTCATGTTATTATAACAGATTAGAACATGTTTAATCAGGTTTTATATTTCTACAGTTTAAATTTTTTTTTAGTCAAATAAGCGTTGGTCAATTTAATAATCCTATAAAAGATTTATTAAAAGCTTGTTATTTCTGCGCCCTCTTTTCGCACAGCTGTAATCAATTGGCTAAATACAGTACAGTACTACTATGCTAAAAAAAAAATAAGTCATCATAAATTTGTTTATATCACTTAAATTAGAAAAATATTATTGAAGTACGGTAGCCTAAGTCAATAATTATTAAAACACAATAGAATTCCCCCTCATATCATATTAATTAAAGCCTACAAAATTGTAAAATGTAGCAAGCAAAAGAAATAATATTATAGGAACATTAAACAATGAATGCAACACATCTCTTAACCCTAGAACTGCCAAACGTCGATAATCGACGATTAAAAACCGGAGCCGTTTTGCCGATCGTCGAAAATCGACGATTTAAAACATCTGTTCTTTGTATGAATTAATCTTTCTCCAAATATGTCATATGAGATATGGATGGAAAGAGCAGATTCCAAGCTTTCTTTTTTCATTGGTCATGGTATAAAAAGTCAGCTGGTGCGTATATATGGACAGAAATAAAACGACTCACAGTCGAGTCGTCACAGATCAGTTGTTTACATACAGTTGTTGTGGTGAAAGTGATTGATGTTGTTTGTGCGCGTAAATCTATTCAGTTTATTTGAGTGAAATTTTTTTTAATTATTTAGTTGTTTATTTATTATTTAGTTGTAAATATTATTGTGAGTGATGGATCGTACCACATATATCAGCTATTTTTTTGTAATAATTTTTATTTACATTAGCCTAGTAATTTTTTGCCCGTTTCTATGGTTTTTGTCGTGTTCTTCTTTTTATTGTTCTAATTTATTTATTTATAAAAAAAAATGCTGTAAACTATATATTTTCTTTTTCTGCATAAAATAATGAATAAAATGGCTATCTCAGAATATGTGTAACAACCTCGAGCTTCCATGTAGATATAGTGGTTACGTCAATCTTTATTTTTTACAAAACAAAATTTGAAACTATTCAGGCTATAATTTTTTTCCAGATATTTTGATCTAAATGTTATGATATCTACCAAATAGTACACATTATGAGGAAAAAAATGATATATAATAATACATTTTTTGTCCAATATAAATATTTTTTACGATTTTTTAACTAAAAGCTAGCAAAAGTGTAAAAACGTGCCCGGTACTACAGAAACAACGTATTGGCAGTTCTAGGGTTAAACAAAAATAAAATCATTCCATTCCAATCTATTTCAGAGATTAAAATCAGATATTAATAGACCTACAGATATGAAACTTAAAATAATGAGATAGAACAGTCCTTATTTCATCTTTTGTTTGTTCGTGTGTATAAACGTATACCTTATCAAATAAATTAAATTTTTTAAATAAATGATACACATTGATGGACAGTAGTAGGCCTAGTCAGTTTTAATTAACGGCTATTATAATTCTAGGCTATATAGATTAGGATAAATTATGACTCAATAAAGGCCTATATTAAAAAAAACTGCTGCACAGTGTAAGGCCTATCTATCTCTTAAAAAATGTTTTTTCCCACTAAGAAAAGAAATAACAGGACTAGGCCTAGCCTACATCAAATCTAGCATGATAATATAGGTTAAGTTACCTTCCTAAAAATATGCCTATAATAGGCTATTGAAACAAATCAATATTACTAACTTGTATTTTTATCACATTTATAGTAAATTCAAGCACTGAATATGATATCTAACTTTTGAGATAAACGAAAATCAATAGATAGGTCTTGGCCAATGTAGTTAATAAAACATCCTCCGCTAATAATGTAAACTACCGTACTTGTGAATTTAATGCTGGAAGGAAAGGTCATTCAACCCTTTATAACTGACAGAAGTTTTTAAATTTTCAAATTTTAGTTCTAAAACTATCTATTTTGTAATATTCGTAAGAAAAAAAAAGTTAAAGTTAATCTGTTTTAAAATAATCGAGGTATTTAAAGATTTAGAGAGAAATATATTTCGTAATGACCACCTTTCTTACAGCCTAGCCTATTTCTTTGTTTTGTTCAAATTTGCACCCTCTTTACAAGACTCTTTAAGATCAAATCTAAGCGATATCACATTTTACTTACGTTGTCCAACAGGATACATTATAAATATAAAACGAAATGAAGGCTAAAACACTAAAAACAATAATAATTTAACAAGGCGCTCATAGAGCGACCTCGCTGCTCGCGAAGGAGTTTATCAACATGGCGCCGTATGCTCTATGAGTCTATGACGTAAATACTAGACAGATGAGTAGCACTGCTTGTCTATTGCCAACCTACCCATATCTAAAGCACAAAATTCACCCAAGTATTGATTATTAAATTTCATGGAATAAAGAAATAATTGTAATGTTGGTATCGTGCTGAATTATAACATCTGTGAAAAAGAAACAGTGCTGCTACACATTGGGAGCGGTCAATTTCTGCATTGTGCAAATAAAATTACAGTACTTCAATCAATTTTTACGCCCAGTGCCTTGAAATGGAATTAAAATAGGGTTGTTATATTTAATTTAAAATGTCTATACCATTTTCTGGTCGTCTTCGGAGCTCAGGTGGACTTACTGCTGCAATATTTCGTGAAGTAAAACAAATCAACTTAAAACCGGTGAAAAAAGTAACATTCAAATTCGATCCATTCTTAAAAGAATCAGAGGAAACAAGGTGAGTAGGCTAGGCTAAGCAAGTACAGTACCAAAATTAAATTATTTATAGGCCTACCTCAGCTAACAGTTGACTCAATTTTTGTATTGATGATGCATTAATCTATTTTTAAAATATATATAGATCTTGATAAGTAACCAATCCTAAAACATTGCATTTTGCTTAGGCCTATACCTATTCCTTGCAGTACATAAACAATTAATTATTGTCACATTCAAAAATTTATACAATTCTTTTGATCATAAATAGCATATGCTCAGACATTTTATTTAACTACTTATTTTAAAATACGAAAAATCTATTTTTCTTTTCCCAATCTTATTGATTTTAATGAAATTTTAGTTTTAAGTACCACCATGGTAGGCCCTAAATATAGGCTAATTAACTTATAATTTAGTACAAATCTTTCTAAACTTCAATTTTAGTAAAATCTATTACATATTAAACTTGTTCACCACAAATAATATGGAAGGGGGAAACTAGAAAATTATACATTTTATCTTTAACTGGTTAGGTAAATTCTACCAATTTTAATAAACCTATAGAACTAAGTATCAGAATAAGGGTGTAAATTTATTATACGACCCTTGGCTGATATTTTTGCAGACGACGATCTTGTTTTACATTCTATTGTTGAATACATGTAAATATAGCCTACTGTGGCTGTAGTTCTGCACATTGTAGGCTACTAATTGAATGTTGAATTACGATAGTAATGACTTCGTTATTTTTCCTGTTTATTCGTTTTATTAACTGTAAATATAAAACTTTATATTTTTTTTTTCATTTTGTAAATATATATAATTATATAGACCTAGATGGGCATAAATTTACTTTATGACCCTCATCTGATATTTGCAGACGACAACATTTTTTAGGAAATGGAGTATAGTGAAAACCTAAGCACATTCTACTATTGAATGTTTAATGCAAGTAAACATACTGTGACTAAAGACTATAAATTAGAACATTATGCTATTTTTTTTTTCTTGTATTTCTGTAACACAAAATAACTTAATTGATGTGTTTACAAAGAGATACTGTGACTAGAGACTGTAAGTTAGAACTTCAGGCTTTTTTTATTTTCATTGATTTGAAATACATCAATGTAACGAATACATAATATGGGCCCTTGTTAAACACATATGATTGATTAAATGTATCGAATCGTGAACATCGATGTATACTGAATATCCGTAGTTTGATGTAAAGTAGGGCGTAAATTTACTATTTGTCCCTCGGCTGATATTTTTGCAGACTACGATGTTGTTTTGCATTCTACTGTTAAATGTTGAATACAGGTAAACATACTAAGACAAGTTAGAACTTTAGGCTATTTTTTTTTTTTATTCTTGCATTTCTGTTGCTGTAAATTAGGTCAGCCGAGGGTCGAATAGTAAACTTGCGCCTAAAGTAGGCCTAGGCCTATTATAAACATTAAGTATATATATATATTTATATATTTCTTTTTATGTATTACAGAATTTTATAAAGTGATAATTGGGTTGTGTGTGTTCCTATTTTGTTATATTTGTATTTTATTAAGTGATGTAAAGTTGTAGGAACAGCGGAGGATGGCAATTGTGTTTATTTTCCGAATTTAAATAAGTTGTGAATTTAGTTTAAGGTGTTTTATTTTCTGTTCATACTTAATTACTTAAAATTTTATCAATCACATTTTGTTTTAATTTATTTAAGACATTTAGAAATAGAATTGAACATTACAATTACGTATTGGAGCATATACTTGCGTGTACACTGCCGCAATATGGCGTAGAGTCATAATGTAAACGACCCTATAGATGTATTTATTTATTAAAAACACGATATCGGTATCTGAATAACTTTACAAAGGAAACTAAGTGTGACATTAATGTAACAGTGGATCTATTTAGCAAGTTTAAATATACAAATTTTATGTTTAGGTTGATAAATATTAATATAGATACATGTAAATTAGAAACACAAGCTGTGACTTCAAGCATAGTATAATACAACTGCATTATTTCTTAGTGTTTAAGTTGCAGTATAATCAGGTGTTACTATGTCTTCGAATGCCGTAAGGTTTGAATACAGGGGGGGGCAAAAACCCCGGGGTCTGGAACCCCCCCCCCCCCCCCATCCCAGAAAAAAGGGGAGTCCGGGGAATTTTCAGAAAATAAACCTCTTAATAATATATTATGATGGTCTAAAACACTTTTATCACAAGAAACCTTTCAATTTTTTCTCTATGAAAGGAAAATTTCATAATGTACTTGAACACAACTCTCTCTATTGTATACGCTCCAGACATCGGGGGCGTCACTGACTTACATATACACAAACATACCTTAAGGAAATTACCATTAAGAACATGAACATAACACTATCACAGCCATCGCAGGAAACGAATACAGGCGAATGATAAACTAGTTGATTTAACAATCAATTAGTTTGGACAGAAGCAAAGAAGGTTGAAGTTTTTGTTTGAAAAATAACGGATAACAAGTTTTTATGTATCATAACAAGAAATGTTGTGATCTAGGTGCTCGTAATATTGTTCTTAATGTGTTTGGTTCAATACAAAATATTTCGTAAAAATCACTTGTGGTTATTTAATTTTCCTAGAATAAATTTTTCTTTATTTTTCGAGCCAGGGGGGTGCAACTGCACCGTCTTGCACATATCTCCCGGCGCCCATGCTACCTATTTATATTTATTGTTTGCCTAAAAGTTAAAATTTAGTGTTTTGTTACATGTATGCCAATATACGATGATTCAATAAGTTTGTTTTTGTGATACATTTATAACTAAAGTGACTCTTTAGTTGATTCGGTAATCACCATTGAAATAGGAAAAGTAAAGGCAATATTGTTGTTTTACCTTGTTGTAGCCTATACAAATTTACTCTTATACCTATTCACTGTAGCAGTGATTTATTATAACAGCAATATAACTAAAACTAATAGCCTACTTAAAACAAAGTGGGGAATTTTTAATAACTACTTGTTATAGCTATGTGCCAACCTATGCCCACAAAGACACGCTACTTGAAGAAGAACTATTTCAGCCAACTGATGGCCACAACAGAGTTAAAAAAAAATAAATATAGAATTAAACTATACTTAATGCATAACATTTAAATATATGTTAATTCATATATATTACACCATATACTATAATGCAACAAAGTGGTTCATTTACATGTATTTTTTTAAATATTTTTTTATGTTTCAAGGTTCCACACACTATGGTCCATTTATAAATAACTATCATTTACAGTTTTACCCTTTTTTAAACATATTTTATTAAAGCATATTCGTCTAAGCAAAGTTAAATTAGTTAAAACAATTACATTTATTACAGTTTTAATTAAGGTTTAAAAAATACATCTATTGCACTAAATTTAATTCAAAAAATTTAACTCGAATTAAAAATATGGCAATCCATTATTAGACACAAATTTTCAAAACAGAATTAATGAGTACTCATTTCTGATTAGTCTTAAAGTCTATACAAATCATTCTTGCAAGAAATTATAACACTTCTTATAAATTGTTAATTACCTTAAATACTACAGGCTACAAATCTATTTCTACTATGAGGTTCTAGTTGGGTATTAGTCTTGAAGTCTATAAATACAAGTCTGATTCTAGTATATGAAGTTCTAATTGTTTATGAGCCTTAAAGTATATACAATTATGATTCTAGTTTGATTTAATGAAGTTCTTTAGTCTGAGATGAATCTTAAAGTCTACACAAAATGAGTTTTTACTTCATATAGAAGGATTTCACATGGGTAAGGTGCGTTGTGATTGAAGCAACTAATGTTGTTATTGAAGCGACTATTCTACCAGTCGCCCGTTCACTTTTGCCGAATACGGTCTGTTCTACTGGACGTTATTATGAGTCTGTACGTGCGTATACTATAGTACGTATAAGTACGTATAGACTACTATTTGTACAGAGTGTAAAATAAGTCCTGGTACACCTCAATATAATTTAAATAGGTTTTCTATGTTTTCACCTAACAGTAAAATAATAACAGTCCATAGACCAGATTTTGTATATCTTTTTCCATCTTTGAAATAATATAAAGTTAAAAAAATAACTTACAAAATACCATTTTTGAGCGTAGCGAACGAATGCGTTAGTTGATTTTTATTTTCTTACCACAGAAGTTCATAGTCTTTAAAGGGCTTTCTAATAATAAGACACAAGATAGGGGTTGCCATTTAAAAAATTAAAGTTGCCCCCTTTCGAAGTTGTAGGTAAAATTTTTAAACCCTCTTAAACACCAGAAAAAGTGTCACAATAGGTACAGAGGTTTTACGTTGATATATAAATCCATTTAAATTATATCGAGGTGTATCAGGACTTACTTTACATTCTGTATATATCTTTATATATTATTTCTCAAATGTGTTTTTGGAGGCAATTCCATATCTCCCATAATTCTTCATCAAAATTAATGATTCAAACATAATTTTAAAGCTTATGTTCCCTGCTATTGTCAAAAAATAGCTTAAAATGTATGTTTTTGTTAAAAAAAAATACATTAAAAAACTTTCATATGAAAATTCATATGATTCCTAATAAAAGGCGCCATGGATTATAACAACTGTTAGTTAGATTGTGTTATACTACCTTAAATAAAAGAGGTACCAATTAGGTACGGTACCTAGTAAGTTAAAGAAAGAAAATCAATTTTAAATCACATCTCAAAGAAATGTATTATAATTTGAATTTAGTTTAAATTTTGATACATAATTTTTATTTTAAAACGTATTTAAACTTAATTAATTCATCCTATAGGTATTTTTATAAAAATATGTAAAATATAATTTACAAAATTAAATTAAATAAATAATTAGTTTAAGTAAATTAAATTTGTTTATTAAAAGTAATAAAAACATTTTATATATAATTTTTAAGTTTTTAATCTCTAGGAGATTGTAATCCGAAAATCAGCTGCTACGCCACCCAATTGTATATACAAAATTGATTCCTTTGAAATGGGTTAGCCCTTTTTGTTACACATAATATTAAAATTTAGAGCCATAGCTTATATTACGTAATATATCAAATTACAGAATATAATACAATATAAATTCTGTTCAATTACAGTATTTCAACACATCAATCTTATAAGGTAATCTGTTGTTATCCTTTTTTTAATGTATTTAATGAGACATCTTTCAAAAAATAACAAAGATTTTGTTCACTGCGTAATAATCGCTCTGCGACTGTGATTATATCTGCTCCAGGACCAGTCGCTCGCTATAGACTCTAGCGATAATCGCTCCAACGACAACAGGACCATTTGAACAATGCAAAGCAGGCACCCGCGATTGTCGCTCAGCGATGATCGCACCAGTTGCTTCAATTACAATGTACCTTTAGACTATTTATTCAATATTTACTAAATATAAATTATAATACATGTATTTTAAGTTATTTCACACACTTTTCTGACATTTTTAGGTACAGATTATGTCACATTATATATGTGTCCTTCTTTACAATCAAATTAAAGAAAGATTGTCCTTTATTGTTTGCCAAACAAAGTAAATGCATCATTTACCAACTATTCAACTATAAGTGGAATTTAGACTTTGATGTCCACCCCTAATAAAATAAAAAACATATTTAATCTTTTCTCACATTATCTAAAAAATTTTTTTGCATTTAGGGTTCCAACCGAAAATTTAATTTTAAATTTACAAAAACGACACAATACCCCATTTTGTACGTCTGCTTATTGAACATTCAGTTAAAAATTATTTAGTTCCTATTAATTAAATGTAAAATTTTAACAATTCTTGTTAATATGAGAAAAGTGTGCGACTAACCAATATAAATATGAAATTTGACTTACCAGTACAAGTGCCACATCCAAAATTTTTGCCTATCATCGAAGGAATATCCGTACATAGCATATGAAGATCTGGTGGGCAAGGTATCGCGGTCATATTTGCTGTTTTTCTGTAAAAAATAAATTGTTAAAACTGTAATAAAGTATAAAATTTTACTTGTAAATTTTTGTTTTTTAAGTACCTCAATATAATGAAAAATATTTTTGACTTATCTTTACACATTTCTACATACGTTTAGAAATGTAAAATTTATCTTTAAATTTCCTCAAATACATAAAATGTTTTAAAATAATGTTTATCTCACAACTTAATAAAATTGAATGTAGAAAGTAGGTAAAAAGAATGAAGGAATATAATAAAAGGTATCTTCTTAGCATATTTCGTTAAGATACAGGCCTATTCAAAATGTGTGTTAAACGATTTTAATTAAGTTGAAATTATTGTTTTTTTAAACCTAATTAAAAAAATGTTTAGTTAATTTTGATTTCTATGAAAAAAATTTAATTCTATTAGACTAAATTGTTTATTTATGTCTAGGAATTTTATGTTTAATTTTACAACTCGAGGAGTCCTTACAACAAACTTAAACTGTAAGGTCAAGGCCGAAGTACTTTGTGATAGAAGTGGTCCATCTGTCTTATTTGATTTAGGTAAGTAAATTATGAGCTTAAAATAAGATGTTAGTGTAGATATAGCCTTATCCTAGTCCACACCTAAAGCTCTATAATGCTAAGTTATTTTTGTATATTTTGAAAGCCAACTTTAAAAATTAAGTTAATAGTTAACAAAAACATGTGGGATGAATATGCTATATTATATTTTTTAGGTGAAAATGTATAAGGTAATAAATGTGATACAGGTATTGTGCCATTTTATTATTTAAGTTTGATCTCGTTGAATAGGACTTTTAAATTAACAAATTTAACTAGACTTTTTTTTTTAAATTACAAGTTATGAGATATGGGCTTCCAGTCATGAAAAATATGTAACTTTAATAACGCACCACCATACTTGTAACTTTAAAAATAATGAGTAAAATAGCACTTATATATTAACCAAAAAAAATACACATTTAACTAAAATAATCAAAATTTACTGTATGGATCAATATAAAATTGTTAATAAGTTATTTTTAACTTTTGTTTGAAATATTAAATAGACAAACTATGGCAAATCTGAATTGTTTGGTTTTCAGTTAATGGATCTTCAGTTTTGATGAAGAGTCAAAATCTGTCAACACTGGAATTGTGCCAGTTGTACAACAAGCACATCACGTCTCTCGTACCAAAAGACGAATCTACAGCTGTCGTTAAAACAAAGTCTGAAAAGAAGGCCGGTAGACGTTAACAACTTAAGTCAGCAAGATGTCAAAGCGCCAAACCAAACCGTACAGTGTCAAACTGATTGATGAACTTTATAATCAGATCCCACCTTTTACAGACATTTTCGATGAGGAAACATGGTACATGTTTTGTGGGTGTTTTGTTGCCGGAACTGTAGTCCTGGTGTTTATTTTGTCCAGGTTTATTACACTAAAACCAACAGAATGGTGACCTAACCTTTAATTAAAATATAAATTAGTGAATATTAGTGTTGTTTACAAGATCATGTCTCATACATTAATATGTTCAAGTTATAGTTATTTGTTTTCCTTTTCAATAAGTAATTTTCCATCCATCACCAATGTACTGTATTGTATTTAAAAAGCCTAATGTGTATTTTGGAATGAATCAACCTATTGTTTGTTGTGATTAACAATATACTATCATAATCTGTATACTCTAATAAATGTAATCATGTAAGCAACAATTTAATCAATGTATATATTTATTCAAACCAGTTTTGCTCTGATGCATTGATGAACTTATTTTGACTAAATTAATAACTTAAATAGTTTTTTAAACTTTTAGAAACAATATTCTAAAAATTACTAATTGTCAATCTCACTTTGAATTTAGTGATGGACAGAGAGTTGAATGACTCATGGAAAACCCCAATATCAACTAACTGGATTCTGTAGGAAACAGACTAGTTCAGTTAGTAGAGTGGTTTAATATGTTACGAACTGTTATAGGTTCAAATCTGCCTGCAGTATCCACTCTTCTTCCTTCATAAACTCTATGAAGACCTACAAGTTAATTTTGCACCAAAAATTCCTAATATACAGAGATAAAATACTGTTTGTAGGATGTTCAGCAAATGTTTAGAGAAAAGCCCCTTCATTAGCCTTAAGTGCAAAACAGTAGGACGTTAAACACAAAAAAAAAAAAGAAAAAAAAAAGAAAAGCCCTGCCTAATGCTTGATTATAGGGAAGAAGGAGGGCAGTACACACACTACCCCACTTCTATTAATAAAACACATCATGTTCATAATATTGAAAGGTCTTAATGAAAGCAAAATTAAATCATCATCAAATGCATCAAAAGAGAAAATTTAAAACTGCAAAATGGTCAAAGCATACACAGACATGAACGATTGACTATATCAAAAAGCCCACTAAAGAATACCGTTGAGGGACGGGCTTGTGTTCACCGAGACCTTGAACGCTCCAATCGCCGTAGTGCGACGTTGTCACGTTCTTCCCACGCTTCTAACTGACAGCGGCTGACTCAACGCATTTATAATTCTTTAAACTGTGCGATCAAGCCTCGAGCGGTAAATACCAGGAGTGTTCGAGTCTAGTAGATATAGCAACGCTGCGCTCCCATTCTATTGGCCGCCTCGCAACGGTATTCTTTAGTGGGCTTTGATATAACAACCATCATCAGCGGTTATTCGCCAATTATGTGAACAACTCACATTAACTTTTTAACCCTTGATTACGTGAGACCATCCCTTCTAGTATGAAGAGCTTCTTTGCAAAACCCCGATGAAAAGTATATATTCTAAATCAGTTAACCATCATAGGTAACATCTCGGTCCAATATTATGATAGTAATTTTAACCATTTAAAGCCAGCCTACTTAACTCAATCAAGATTAACAGATAATTTTCACCAAAATCTGATTTTAAACTTTTCAAAATATTTTGTCTTAATTTAGGCTAACCACCTTTGTATAGAATCAATAAATAGGTACTGGACTTATATTTCATTTGGATTTTTAAATTTGGATCAACAATAATAGAGCAAGAGCCCGTGAAGATCAGGCGTTCCTTATGTCATAAAACCTGAAAGTTTCTGAGTGTATGTCCCTAATGCAGGTAAAAACGATCCCCGACTATGAAGTTTGGATCACGGTGGCTTTGACACGTAACAGGTAGCAAAGGTGTATAAAATTGCACCTCAAATTCGTTAAAGTATAATAAAGCTCAGTTTTCACATATTTTATTTGGAATAATATTAGAAATCACTTCGTCTATTATCAGACACTTAGTATAGTTGCAACCCCCTGTCAGACACCCTTAAATTATAATGAATTACAATTATACTTACGTTATAGTATAAAAGCTGAATTTTATATATATTACTTGAGGAACTATTAAAAGATGTTTTCTCAGAAATCAGACAGTTTCGATGGTTTTTACACCTTCTCAGACACATTAACCTTTGGCGCTCCATAGGCGAACTAAGTCCGACATCACTATTTTGCCGTCGCGCTCCACTGTCGGACTCATTCCGACACAAGTTTTAATATGATTCTCTCGCCGTCGGTCGTAAATTTACGCTTTTTGCGATATGTTCGGAACCATTTTTATCATATTTTATTAACGTTATTCAAAAATCGACTACTTTCAGAATCTGTTTAGAAAATTTAAATGTTCCACTCAGGATGCGCATTATGAAAGATAGTGGCCTAATTTGTTTATACTGTTTATTAATGTGACAAATTTCATCTTCCGCTTTTGAAGTAGGCCCTACACAAAATAAACAATAATTTTCCGAAAGGTCTGCCCTTAATATTTTAAATTAACAAAGATATGAATTTTTGAAAAATGTGTAATTTTTTCCTACTTTTCTCGGTGAAAAATGGTCCAACTGGGGTCCATTAAAAACCATTTTGTAGGATTTTTTTAAATGTCCGATTGGAAGTATCTTGATCTATTCATAACTTTTTATAATATCAACAAAAAACACAAAAATTCCTAATTTATTGTTATTTTTATTTATAAAAAATGCACAAAAGCTCCTTGCCTGATAGTTTTTGTATTTTACATACCTATGTAGCCTTACTACCCTTAAAGTCACTGTGGATGTCGCTTGCTGTTAAATTCAATAACAAAATTAGCATTATTTTGCTCTATTGGCTGGGCTGGGCTAATGTGACACTCGTATTGTGGGTGTGTTGTCTTCATCCCCGTCGTCATATGTTGTTCCAATGATTTAGCCGTCAGTTAATTCCTCTTCTGTTGTACAATAATCAATGTCAGCTGACTGATCCATTCACTTACATCACTGGGCTTTAACTTCTGGCTGTGACGTTTGCAAAAAATCCCTCAAAATTGCTGGCATGTTTCCATCTTGATCCTCAATTACTTGTTCTCACAGCTGTTCTGTTTAATTTCATTTTTTCTGTTAATTTTCAGCCACAGTTTGCGACAAGATTTTTCAATTGTTGATGCTGGCAATTCGTCTCAAGCTTCAAAAACTGTATAGATAACATCAGTTAGATCTTTGATATTAACTGCTTTCACTGCCTCAAACAAGCTGCTGCCTTCTTCTGTTCTTTCTAAAATTGACTCAATGTATTTCCAACGATATCATCTTTTAAGCCACTCAATCACCCCTTAGTCTATTGGTTGGATTATAGAAGTTACGTTCAGAGAAAGAAACAGGGCTTTTATTTACTTTTTCTTCCGATGGATGTGAAGTTGCATTGTAAAGTCTCATTATGCATGCAGATTTGGGGATTTTTTTTTAAGGTGTTTTGTAACGACCAATTGATCTTTGAACAGGGCAGATCCATCCATGCTGACTTTTTGTTTCGGTAGAAAACTGGTAATGATGCCATATTAATATTTTTGAAGGTTTTTTAAGTTTTTTTTTTACTTCCCTGATAATAAACAATGGCATTTTGTGCGGCCATTAATTAGCATTATTGCAGAGAGTGATTGTTATCCTTTCTTTGGCGAGTTTAGAGCCTTGCACTGATTTTGTGCAGCAAGGGTTCTTGTGGAGGGCATCTTAAAGATCAAACCTGATTCGTCAATGTTGTACACTTGGTCAGGTGTCAACATATGTTCTATAATTATGTTTTCGAACCTCAGAATAAATTCACTAGAAGCTGTTTCATCAGCAGACAGCTTCTCACCAGAAATTATTACCTCCCGAATCCCGTGTCGTTTTTTCCAACGATACAACCAGCCTTCACTTGTAAACTTTTCATTTTCACTGCCTTCTCCCATGCTTTTTCTTTTATGATTGGTCCAGATAATGGAGTTCCTTTTCTTCTTTCTTGATCAAAGCATTGTCTAGAATTTCACATTTAGGCTTCTTTAAAGTTTTTCGAGTTTTCAGTCCTTTCTCATCATCAATTGTCATTGCACGACTTTCAAGCTCTTTCCTGTTCTTTCTCCAGTCCTTAAATTTGGTTATCCCAACTCCTATTTCACTCCCAACTTTTTGAGCGGACTCACCTTTGTCTAACTTTTCAAGTACATTTTCTCCGCGAAAGACAGCACATGTTTACTTTTTTGATTGACATAATTTATACTCCCTACACTCAATTTGGTACACTACACTCAAATACAGCACTTTAACGAGACTCAAAAGCGTACGTGTCAACAGTCTACTAGAACTCATATCGCCAATGATGAGTCACAAGACTAGACATGAACGGATCGATGCACTGAAAACGTAAATAATCTGATAACAGTATAACTAAGAGGAATCGGTTTATCCTAGGTAGGACATAGCTACAATAAAATTTTGTTTATTTTTAATGGCAAAGAGTAAAGTTTGTACTTGAATTTTACAAACCTGACATCAGAGGCGATCCCTCCTATTGGACTCAAGGTCTCGAACCTTCCAAGCATAATTTCCGAATAGTTTTAGTAGTAAGGGCTCGCCGTAATTGAATCTTTGTGGTTTTACCAATTCTGTTGACCAGTCACACCGATTCACTTTTCCTATAAGTATTTTTCATATGTGTGTTGTTTTTATTTCTCAAAATAAAAATTAAATAATTAGGAAGACCTTACACCTTAATTAAACCTCACATGACAAGTAAAGGCAGTATATAAATACTGAGCTTGACTTATAAGAAGAAGATATAATGACAGAATAAAACTTGAACACAGAATCTCACTAATACAATCCTTTACTCAAACAGTGTTTCCTAATGACATTGTCACCATTTTCAGTGATGCATGAGCTTCAATAGCCAAACTATAATTGGATGTGATTACAACTATAAAAAGTTATACTTTTATTACTGTAGCGTGTGCATCACTTAAGATGCCGACATTGTCATTGAAACGTGTTTGCTTAATTAAACGTATTAGTTGTGAGATTCTGCTTTTAAGTTTTTTATATCAAGAAAAGCGAATTAATTTAATTAAATAAATGTTTCATATGATTTAGATAGATTTCAAGGACTAGGCCTATACATCACTTTTAAAGATACAATAACTGCTGTAATTTTTTTACAAACTACAGTACTTTCAGGCAGATACATAGATGGAATATCTCGGTTGATTTATTATTTAATATATTCAAAATATAAAAAAGTATTGCATCTTTAATGAAAAAACAAACTTTATTAAATTCTACAAAACTAATTGAGTCTTGCTGACCATGGTTTCGCCAGTGACAAGGCAGCGTAACACCTTGGTCTGAGTTAATCTGCCTTGCCAATGTCATTGCTGGCGAAACCATGTTCGGCAAGACTGAATAAATTTTGTAGAATTTACTAAAAATTGTGTTTGTTTTTTAACTTCCCGCTAAGAAAATTTTCTAAAATCGGGAAGTTATTGGTTTCACCCCGTTTTTCGAAAATCGAATATTCATCAGATCTCGACGTTTTGAGGTCCTAGGAATCTTCCCTGACCACTCCCGAGAGGGTGTCGCCCTGTCTGTATGTATGTGTGTGTATGTAAGTATGTGACCCGCTTATAACTTTTGAATGGCTTAACCGATTGGATCCTACCAAACGGCGTTCTAAAGAGTTCCATCAAACTTAGATTTCCTGAAAATTTCAACTAATTCGGACCGGCAGGTTCTGAGAAATTTCGAAAAAACTAAGAAATAAAATTTTTTCAAATCAGGTTTTTTTGGAATAACTTTTAAACAGCTTTACCGATCAATTCCAAAATCTAATCAGCTTTTAACCTTGAAAAGCGACGTCGATCGCTACCAGTCCGGTCAAAATCGGTTAATTCGTTCGTGAGATATCGTGAACGAAAGAAAATCAAAAAAAGTGTTTTTTCTCAATTTCTCCGAAATTTTTCATCAGAAAAATTTTTGTTGTCGATTCTTTCCCTTTTTTTGGGGATTTTGGATTTTTTTTGGGGGGTCCTAACCTAACCTAACATTTTTTGGATTTTTTATTTTTGAAGATTTTTGATTTTTTGGATTTTCGGATTTTTGAAGATTTTTGGGAATTTTTGAAGATTTTGGGAATTTTGGATTTTTGATTTTGGGGAATTTGAATTTTGGGCCGCCATCTTTTTTTTTGGCAGCCATCTTGTTTTGTAATAATTAATATTAAATTTAATTTAATTATTTGCTTTGAAAAAAGTTTGGGTGTCTCCGAGAGTCGACTTAGGCTACGTCGACTCTGTTAAAAAGGAACTATCTTGTGAAGTATATATGTTTAACATCCGTCATCAACCTTGTATCAGATACAAGGTGTTATAGTGTTGTTGGGATATAGTATAAATTGCATTATAACAACCCGAACATTACCGATCGTTCCCGAGTAAATCCGAATCGGACTTAGAAGAAATTAAGAGCTTTAAATGTTATAGTGTCGTTGGGATATAATATAAATTGCATTATATAATCCCGAACATTACCGATTGTCCCCGAATCGGACTTAGAAGAAATTAGGAGCTTTAAATGCTATAGTACCCTTGTAATATAGTATAAATTGCATTATATAATCCCGAACATTACCAATCGGTTTCTACTATTAAAATTGAAAACTCGTTATATATTATTATAAAAATATAAATTATAAGTAATATTTTAATATAATAAAAAATTTCAACTGCTTTGTAATTAAACTTAGCGGGAAGTTACAGGGATGGCCTTTAGGGTCAACCGTTTTCCAAATTTTTTCATTAAAAATGGAGTTCTACCACAAGTAGGCTACCTTTGGTTATTAGTGTAAATCACAATATTGCATCTGTTTAAAATATCTATCTATCTAGTAGAGACCAATTATTTATACAGCATTAAGTTGATAAATAATGTTATTATAAACACCTTCTTAAATTAAGCCGAATCTTTAGTTACTTTATGATGAATGTTATCTAAATGTTTAGTCTTCTTTCTATTTTAAACAACAAAATGTTTTGATAAGGGTCTTTTTAACTATATCGTAGGCCTACACATCATGTTGGCTTCAATCATCAATTTTGTTTTATTAATTTTAATAAAGACATTAAAGAGGGCAATGCATAATGGACAGAAAACATTTAAAAATTTACAAGCTTGTGTGTTCTGCAGTTAAAAAGATGGCCTCCAGTTGGAATAGTAATTATTGCATCGCTTCTAAAGTAAAAGTTCCAAATTCAATCCAAGTATAATTATTTTCATCTATAATCAAGCAAATCTGATTATTGATTCATCCCTAAAAATAAGAACATGATCAGGCCTATTCTTACATTTCATTAGCCGTGATAATTCTATAGTTCGATTGTAAAGCCTATTTTCTTAACTAATTCTAGTGCATTAGGCCAATGCTCTTGACATAGTCAATTATTTTCATGAAGTCGATATTTCCAAAATAATTACATCTTACCTTAAGTTTATAATTATATCATATATCATATTTTGGTGACTCAAATTTTAGTATCACAGTTTCATAACATTTGTTTTTTGTTTCTTTTTTTAATTTCAATATATTATGAAACAGGTCTCACTCAATTAAAAATGTACTTTTAAGTAAAATAATACAAAATATTAAAGATGGTTATTAATAAGTAGACTAGCAAAGGAATCTTCGAATGTCCAAAAGAATATGTGATGTTAAAAGTAAACATGTCTTTACATGATGTTTACCCACGTCTTTCTATCTCAAAAAGATTAATTACCGGTACGTCTTGTTTTACATTCAGTTATTCTTATGATTTTACAAAACAAGGAAGGAAATAATGTTGACAAATTGTTAACAACCCATTGTATTCTCAATTTTGTTTAATATTCATATGTAAACAAATAACTATTAAGACTTATTAATATTTTCAAGGTTATTATACCCAGTCTAAAACATGATTTTGTTACTTCTTTTTATTTGTGTGTATTATTTGATTCAGTAACAACTAGAAATGATGTTGTATACAGTATTTTTAATCACTTTTTATCATGACAGTGGGCATATACGGTATGATCTTTTTTGTGAGGTAGTGCTCAGCAGCCAACATGAGCTGTTCCTCACTTTACCTACTCCATCATTAACATTACTAACAATTCAGTAGTTAATACCGCTGCAGTTAACGGGATACATTTTGTATTGTAGTTTCCCAGTATTATCAGTCTCGATATATCCAAGTGTGATTTATTATTTCCATCCAGCTTAAGAATGTGCATTCCAGGATAACAGTTCTATAGAGCTGTCTGCGTTTTATGAACCTTTCATCAAATTTTGAATGTAAACCGTTTTAATTTGTAGGAATGCCTTCATAAATATCTAAACTATAATTTTTAAGATGACATAAATGGTGAATTATATAAATTTTTCTTCAAATATATTTTATAAAGAAAAAGGAAAATGTGATTTTCAGTTGAATTACTTAAAAGTGGGAAACACTGGGATAACTTTTGCTATTAGAGTTTTCTGAAATATTTACTGTTGTGTGCATAAATAAGAAATTAGACAGCTACTAGTAAAAAGTAAATGCTTATAAAGGATATTCTAGTCCTTTTACTAAATACACAATAGCATAGTTCTCAAGGTTGCAACCACCACCCACTGAGTTCAATGCATTTACTCAAGTGGTATTGGATACCCTTAACTAAAGAATTTTCAGTGACTAAAATTGAACTAGTTTTGTATTTGAAAATTTCTTCATATAGCCTAATATATAAATTAATTGGTTTCTACCAATATCATGGTAAGGAATAAATCTGAAAGAAATTTATACTGTTAATTGAGTAGGCCTACTGTTAGGAGGATAGTGAGATTAATCAAAATCAATTTAATAAGCCACAAAAGGTTTTTAGATGTAATTTAAATGTATAATGCAAATAATTGGGCTGAATTTTGGTATTGTCAGTAATTTGTTTTCATTGTAATATGAAACTGACATTTCCTAGGATGGACTGGGTCAAATGGTACGGTACATATTCTTAGTTATACATGTACCGGTATGGTCAGTTTTAAGTTATTTACAGACCATACCAAAATTTGAATTAATCTCCTTCAAAGGACTGACCTTGGATAATGATGCACTTGTAAAATGGATATTTATAAGTACAAACAACTTGGTTTCACTCGACTTGACATCATTATTGAGAAACCACTTCATGTGTAACTCTGATATGCGGTATCGTGATGAAATTTCAACCTGAGTCCTTATTTCATTAAGGATGTCCAAAAAAAGCCGGTAGGCCTAACTGTAAATCAAGTACGATATTGGGAACAATATTATACTTTTAGTTAGGGACTTAAACGATTCTGTCAAGCACAAAACTTGCGTCTTAACGAGAGCAGTGGTTCCAGCAGGATAGCACTACCAGTCATACAGTGAGGGCATCAATTCAATTGGTCTAGCTTCAGAAACCGTTTGATAACAATAATTGTAAAATGGACATTTCAATATCTCTCAAATTCCCTTGATGTAATAACACCAGATGCATCCCTGCGGGGTAATTCTAAAAGCAGATTTTACATAACAAACACTGGCAGCCATTGCCGAACTGTGTGAGAAGTTTGTGGCAGTTACAAGTGAAATGGCTCAACCGCTCTAATGCTTTAGAGCCTTCGCAGAAGCTAAGAGTACTGCTTCGAGTGTTTATATGTTAAAGTTTCACCTTCATTTGTTTAGGGCCATATTGAATACGGTACTATTACTTAGGCAATCAATTTGTTTTTAAAATGAAAATACTTTTATACTCCAGTTATTCCCATCACTATTTTAATCGTTATTGTAATAAACCTAGTTTTCTAAAAATGTACCGTACATTTATCTTTACATTGCATTTTATGTAAATAAAAAAAAGGAGATATACGCCCTCGGTTTATGCTAATTTGTGTATAGGTGGTCACATGATAATATGTATTAATTAGTGTGCGTACATATTTTTTAAGTATTTTTAGCATTGAATGTCAGCCTGAAGATTCTGTCAGTATAACAGCAAAACAAGTTGCATCAAATTAATATACAGTAAATATAAAAAAGGTATAATATTTACAACTTCCTTTTATGTGACCGTCAACAGGAAAAGGGACCTTATCTTCCCAGGCAAAATTTTCAGTACTATGGCACTTTTTAGTGGTGTTTGTCAAAAAATCACATTTTCTGTTTTTGATGGATTATTATAGCCCAGTTCTTTCTGAATATGAAAATGTAACTTTTATAAATATATTTTAATTAAAAAATATCAAAAACTAAAATTTCCCAAACATTTGCACTATTTAGAAAAGGGACCTTAACTTCCACATAAATATGAAATTCATATAGTGGAAGATTAGGTCCCTTTTTGTTTTCTGACTGTCTTTGTAAAAATCAGCTGGTGACTATTGACAAAATCAGCTGGTGACAATTATTGTTCTCAGATGCTTAGATGCTTCTTTTCATTCTATTGCATAAACAAACTATTAGGCGGGTTACACACCGGTGTCGCTGACACGATGTCGCGGACATTTCTGATGTCACTAGCATGATGCCAGTGACATGCAAAAGGCGGGTTACACACCGGTGTCGCTGACACCATGTCGCTGACATTACACGGAAGAGAAGGAGTCAGCTTATTTTAGAAAATGTCGTCGTCGGAGGAGGATGCTGTGTTGTTGCTGTTGGTGTTTATTAGATTTATTTATTAGATATTTGAGTGTAGTAATACATATTATACAGTAGCAGCAAGTAAAAACAAAATTTAACTTTACAACAAACCACTGCAACCTAAATAATATGTAAAAACAAAATAGAAATTGTAAATTGGTTTAATAAGAAGTTGCGTTTCAAAAATATTTCATTTATTTAATTATATGAAGTGTATTTCTTTGAAGTTAGGGCAAAAGGGCTTAAGGGTCTGCTGTAGTGGCGGAAATCTTGGATTTTTATCCCATAAGAGCAATGTTAAATTTCAAACCATTTATTTCGTTTATTTTTTATCATAAAATTGTTTGCACAGTCACAATACGCATCGGTTTTGTAATTTAGTTTTTTTTAATGCTTTTGATTTATTATGTATTTGACATTTTGTAAGTACAAAGTTTGAATTTTTTTCCTAACACAATGTAACATTAATAATGAAAAATAATTTGCAAGCCGGATCCGAAATTTTATTATTCAGTTTTTTTTTCAACAGTATCGTTAACAATTTCTGACTTAAGCCCTTTTGGCCTAACTTAAAAGATTTAATATTGGGAAATAAATATGAGAAGTATTGAGCAATTTCCTAAATAAATACACGTGTTGTAACAATTAATGAATGCAATTTACTTAGAAGTTGTAGGTATGTTTGGTGTAGGTGTTTGTATGTAGTTGTAGGGTTCTGTATGTACATTATCAAAGTTCCACCCTTGGCTGTTGGTAAAGTAGTCACTGGTTGTTGATGGAGTAGCATTTACAGCTACCACGCTGCCATGTTGAGTAGGGGTTAGAGAAAATTCCTGTCTCGCCACTGGATGAAATGTTGATTCTGAAAGAGTAGGCCAGTTGTCTCTGGTGAACGAGTTGATGGAAGAAGTGCGGCTCGGTGTACGATTTGCTGATTGAGTAGACAAGACAAATCATCTTCAATAATTTCAATAATTTAATAATTTCAATGACTTTACGCTTGAAAAGCCTTTTTTTAGCGGGTGAAAAATGTTTTATAGCAGGCAGCAAGCTTTGAAAAAAATTAAGGTCTGCTTCACTTCCAACATTTGTTGCGTGACTTTGCATACTTTTTACGTGTTAATTATGTATCACAATGTAATAAACTATATACCAAATTAATCTTTAGAATGCTCTGCAATGATATATAATATGACTTATTTAAATATTACCTTAGATGCGCAAACTTTGATTTAAAAAATGCTTGTTAAAAGAGTACCCGAGGTACTCTTTGCCAGTCCGGTGGCGCTTTAAAAGAGTAGCCTACCACAGGTACTCTTTGCCAGATAGAGGGTTAAGAAAATTAGAATTAGTCTGTTATTAACTATCCGATTTAATAATCTTTACACGGTATTTTAGACCATAATATGTAAAAATTGTTTTGTGTCATGTAAACAAGTTCAATAGGCAGTTACCTGTAACGTTGAATTTTGAAGCCACTTGCCGCCATGCCTTGTCTTGCTCATTACGATTGCTGTAATTCTTCAAATTATAGTTGTACAGCACTGGGAACTCTTCTACTGCTGCAACAAACTCTTTATTCGTTTGTTCATTATCAGAAAGCGGCATTTTGCTATCACGACTCACCTCGAACAAAACAGATTCGTACTTTACAACTGACTAGAAAAACGTTCTGCGCATGCGCGGACCCAAGAGGCAAGAGGCATGTCTGTCCAAACACCGACCAGTTGGTTCGCTAGAGACATGTGCTAGTGACACGAGTCGCTGACAACGTGTCCGCGACATCGGTGTGTATAGCCCCATAAGATAACATTGGTTGGTCTTCGAGGGGCATGTCACTAGCACGAAAAATGTCAGCGACACCGGTGTGTAACCCGCCTTAACCTAACAAGTGACAAAGTACACTAAGCCGGTACTCTGCGTAGAATTTGCGTTGTAAAAAATGTAGGAAAATGCGTTTGATTTCATGTGTCACCTACTAAAACTTTAACTTTTAGCATCTGCAGTAATAAAGAAAAAAATTGTGAGAACATTATCTGAATTCGGGAAGAAATTACCTACAAAAAGGTACATACTAACATTGAACTGTAGTACTGTAAGTATTACTATAAGGATTGTGCATTGAATATTGTATAACTTTGACGCTAATTTCCCGAAAACAAGGTTTTTCTAAATTTCAATAACTTAGTCATTTTTCAAGAGATCTTAAACTTTAAATACAAAAAATGCTTAGAATTTAATGATGTTTCCATGGATACCAATAACTCAAAAAGGTCATAACTGTGGATAAGGTCCCTTTTGCTGTGGACAGTCACATATTTAATTATTTAAAGGTTATTGACATTTGGAAGATAAATTAGTTTAAACTCATTAAAAAAGTTATTTTAATAGTTAATCCTTAATTTTTTTTAAATTTAATCATTTACACTTTCAAACAGGTAAACAAAACATTAAATTCTAAGACAAATTGCTTATTTCAGTAACTTTATTTCAAAAAATATGCAGTGTCTCTACAAAAGTGTTGTACGTCATATTATCAGTTACTAAGTTAAATTATTTGAAATTTTACAAATTTAATTTACAGTAGAATAAACAAGCCCTAAATAAAGAAATGCAAATGAAATCCGACAATCCAATAGGTTGATTAAAAATTATTATGATAAATTTATCATGTTTGGTATGGCAATGCCAACAAAATTGGATTATATTACTAGGCATTTTTAATACAAAATTGATTTGAACAAGTTAGGCCTACATATTTTTTTTTTTCTTTTAATGAGCTATTGTTTCAAGGAAACCCATGACAAATTATTGCATTGACTTGTTTGTTGCTCTAATAATAATAAATTGTAGAAAAGTTGTTAGAGATTAATGAAATGAAAACCTGAAGGCTAAATCCTTGATTTAGATTGGAATGTTATTCATCAATTTAAATCATAGACAATATTCTGTATATTGTGACAAGCCTAATTTTGTTGAAAGCAAAATACAATGTTTTAAACACAATAGTTTCAGTTAAAATTTCCCTTTTCAGAACATAATTTCGAATAAATTAATAACAAGAAGGTACTTTCTTGTACCTACAAGTTTAGTCTTGATTACACAGTCGTTTTTATAAATTTACCGCCGATTCATTAAACAAGTTTTAAACATTACTAGCATACGTAGCTATGCATTTTATATACACGAAAAATAATGTTGTCAATATTTATACATTATATTGTTATTTAAATAACCATGCAAGTTCTAAGAAAAGCAACGCTCCTGCTCGCGACCTACGTCACGGTACACTTTCAAGGTCAAGGACTGTTTTCCTGGACCGACTGACACAATGAACTTGAATAACACATAATACTTACATGTAAGTTCCTGATACGAGTACTACTTCACAGAATCAGTTCTATTTCACTTGCGATAAAAACTTCAAAGCCGCAAAATGTCATCACGATATCACATAAATAATAATACTAACTAACCAGTACCCTGGCCTAGGTTAGGACAAACCCCCACCTACTAAAACCCTACAGATGGGGGAAGAAAATCGATAGCACTAGTGGTATCCACCCCCGAATTTAACATCGCAGTTAATTGTTATATTAGTTAATACTCGGACAACACACTTGGAATGCCCTACTACTGTATTTAGTATGTCATTAATAAATGTCACTACGTGGAAGTTATGATGCACTTGAAATCACTCGTGATTTCAGACCGGCCCATGCACTTCTGTTTGTAAACATTTCCACCTGTCTATAAACGACAACAAACTTCAGACACTTCGACTGAACCAACTACAAACACGATATAACTCTGATTGCACATTACCTATGATACATTTCAGACATTATGTTTTAAGCATATTGTCATTTGACGCTGTTAAGCCACTTGACAACTAAATGACACTGTCAAAAAATGCAATTCTTTATTGTTTTGAGACCCCACTAATGCAATTGGGAACCATCTTACAGATCAGACAATCTGATTGGTCGTTTGATTCAAAGAGGTGGAGCTAGGGCCTAACCACGTGGTAGTGACGTCACTAGTGTCAAATGATTACTGCATTCATTTGTATATTGTACCAGTGTAAACGTAATGTGTTATAAATGTAAACTTAATTTTAATAAGCTGATCTATTTATACATTATATAAAATAATTTTGTAGTAATTAGCAATACATTTTGACCAAATTATATCCAAATAATGTTTCAACTCTCTCCAAGGTCATTGGTATAGCCGACTAAATTTATACGGGACGTTCACGCATAATTACAATGCTGGACAACACAGTGCTGCCTTTTTAAAACAACTTTGTAATTACCGGTATCGTGAATCATTTCTGTTAATGAGTACAATTTTGAAAATCAAAGTTGGTTAAATATTATAAAGCAAGTTAACTTACTACAAATTCGTATTAAAATAATTTGCAACAGTTCACAAATTATTCAAAATATTAGATACCCTACCATATTTTCCCAATAATGCATTCAAAAAAGCAAATTACAGAATTGTTGATGTAAATTAAATGTCAGCTTAATGTTTATTTATTTTTGTCATATTTCCCTGGTGTTCACAGTTCAAATAAACGGTACCAGAAACTGGCACATATACTTTCTCACAACACAAACATGTTTAAATTAGTATTAAAGAGGTTCACAGTAACTTCATTATTGTAGTAGGGGTAGGAGAAGTGATTTTACACTAGGAGATTACTAATAAATATTATTATTAGCTAGAAATAAAACTATTCGATATATTTCAAACAAATTTGCACCAAACACATCAATTAGGCCTTTATAGATGCACGAAAAAAGGTTTTGAAAAACAATCCCCTTTATGGCCAAAAATCATTTATTATTATTATTATTATTAGCTAAACGAGAATTTTTTGAAAGATGCAGTTTTTTGCATATGGTAGGGTACATTAAAGGCTACAAATAAGCCAAATTTTATCCTAATCATTAGAGACGTTTTTTTATAAAAAATAATAACTGATTTTTTGCCAAAATGTAACTTCATTATTGTAGTAGGGGTAGGAGAAGTGATTTTACACTAGGAGATTAACTAATAAATATTATTATTATTAGCTAGAAATAAAACTATTCGATCGATTTCAAACAAATTTGCACCAAACACATCAATTAGGCCTTTATAGATGCACGAAAAAAGGTTTTGAAAAACAACCCCCTTTATGGCCAAAAATCATTTATTATTATTATTAGCTAAAGGAGAATTTTTTGAAAGATGCAGTTTTTTTGCATATGGTAGGGTACATTAAAGGCTACAAATAAGCCAAATTTTATCCTAATCGATAGACGTTTTTTTATAAAAAATAATAACTGATTTTTTGCCAAAATGGGGGTTGTTTTTCAAAACCGTTTTTCGTGCATCTATACAGGGCCTCCTTGACATGTCTGGTGCAAATTTGTTTGAAATCGATCGAATAGTTTTCGCTCTAGCTTTTTATATACATACAGACAGACATTTTGTAAAAACACTTTTTTGAACCCAGGGGGTCCCAAAACGGATTTTTCCACAAAAATCTCAGCATCGATTGTTTTTGCGATCACTATACTTTATTCTATAGTATAGTGAGAAAGTAAAAAAGCCTAACCTGGGACAATAGAAAATTGAGCAGTAATAAATTAAAACAAATTGGCATTCTATTGTTGACGTGATAAATAAGTAAAAATTGTTACATTTAAACATGTTTTTTTTTTATTATTTAAAATTATGTTCGCCAGAAAATGTTTTAACTGGTTATCAGCTTTATCATTTAACTGAAACAATTTGGTAAAGCGTTTATCTTATTTTATGAAAATATTTGCTGTACATAATGCTAAAAATAAAGTGGAAATTCTTATATGAGAATTGTTGTTGTTTACCAGACTCAAAAATGTCTTCAACCAGGTTTGTATCTAAATATAAATCTTCAGTATTACCGTACTTTTAAATTAATGGTTTGAGCTTTTTGGAGATTGATGTAGGCCTATCTGTAAACAAATGATTTATACAAATACGGTATTATGGTCTTTTCTACATTCAATAGTTTATTCTTATAATCAATAAAATGACAAAATATAATTTTAGTATTTCTACTTACTGCCATAATCCTTTTCCACTTGTTTTTTTATAATTAATTATCTAACGCTTTTCGATTCTTCGTGGAACCATCTTTAGAATAAATCTTTTGTTGATGTTGTCATACTTCAAAATAATACGCACTTCACAATCACATAAAACACGACATGTATCCATGGTCCGCTGTCTATATGTTATACCAATAAAGTGCGAAATACTTTGCTCTCACTTTTTTCAAATAAAAAAATTTCTATAACAGACATGACTCTTAAAATAAATCCATAATAAAACAGTAGTTAAGCTACAAGATTTCTGGGATATCACAATTTTACTCATAAAGGTTCTTGGAGGGTATTTTCACATGTATTTTTCTGGAGGACATAAATGTTGTATTTTTTGCATTTATTAAAATACTTACTAAATAGGTACTGTACATAAATTATAACACCCACAGTATGAAGCATCTCTTACTTATTTTTGCAGTCATGGATAAGTAATTCTTTCATAGTTCAACTCTAGGTTAGTTTGACTGCCAAGCAATTTGATGTATGGAGCTTCAATTTGACAAAGTTAGTTAGTAATTAGACTAGACACAGTTTGTTTACGTTGGCTGGACCACATAGGCATAAAACAAACAATTTATTTTGTCAGTTTGTGGGTAGTTTTTGTTTTGTGTTGGAGATATAAAAAACCTGAGAAGTGTGAGTTTGATTCACCTGACTAGGGTTTAAATCATCAGTCATCTTAAAATTATCAACTTCTTAAATGCAATTGCATGAACTTATTGTTATATTCATTGGCATTAAATTATTTTATAGTTATACTAGCAAAAACCTGTGCTTCGCTACAGGGAATTTGTTTTTTGCTATGTCATTATCACTATAATTCATAATTAATTGTAATACTTTTCTCTCATTTTTCTTTCATCTATTATTTCACGAAAGTGAATTATAACATGTATTTTCAATTAGTTTGGTACTTATTGTTCACTGGTTGCCCGTAAATTGTCTTCGTCACTGTATGTGTGCTGAATAAATTAAATCAATAAAAAATTAAAAATTCAGAGTGAAGAGCGTCTTCTTTTTCAACCGCTAAATCTACAGACTGGTAAATCACAGTCTTTAATAAATATGTGAATGCATAGATCGGGTTAGTTTTGATCAGCTTACGTGCAAAATATTTTCATAAAATTATAAGTGCCAAATTTCAGCTCTTTAGCTAAGGAAAGTATAAAAATAAAATAAATATTTATTTTTTTTAGGGGTTGTTATCAAATTTTTACCGCTAGCAGCATGCAACAAAATGTAAAAGTCATTTACTTTTTATATGTGTTTTGTAAGAAATAAATGTGCAAAATTTCACAGCTTTAAGGAAAGTAAACAAACAACATTTATTGCTTTAGGGGATGTTTCAACCCTTAATGGCTAAATATTTTAAAAAATCCTATCTTAGTGCGCCTATGATCAATATGTGTACAAAATTTCACGTTCCTTGGAGGTATTAAATAATATTTACAGTTATAGGGGTTGTTACTAAATGTTCACCCCTTAGCAGAATGTAATAAAATGTTAATGGTTTATTTTTTTATATGTATCTTGTAAGAAATAAATATTTATTGTTTAAGGGTTGTTACTACATTACCACCATTTAACAGCTCTCTAGCTTTAAGGAAAGTATAAAAATTTATATTTATTGTTTTTAGGGGTTGTATCACAATTTCACCCCTAGCTGCACGTAATAAAATGTAAAACTGGTTTACTTTTTATATGTATCGTGTAAGAAATAAATACAAAATTTTAGCTTTCTAGCTTTAAGGAAACAAACACTATTTAATTAAATTACAAGTGAAAAAACATAGACCTTCAAGACCGGGAGTTGAACCCGGTACCTTCACGTTTCCGTCGTGATGCTCTGCCATCTGAGCTACCATGATTTCTACGATATTAGTCGATGTTATCTCATTTGTACGGTTTTTACTGCAATTATTGAATTTAACAGATTGACTACCTCGTGTATACGACATTGAAAACAATCTCAATTCTTATTTCTCAGTTTACAGTGGTGTTATTATTTTTTTTTTCAAACAAAAAAAAAACAAAAATAATAATAATACCACTGTAAACTATGAAATAAGAATTGAGATTGTCTTCAATGTCGTATACACGAGGTAGTCAATCTGTTAAATTCAATAATTGCAGTAAAAACAGTACAAGTGAGATAACATCGACCAATATCGGTAGATATCAGGGTAGCTCAGATGGCAGAGCATCACGACGGAAACGTGAAGGTCCCGGGTTCAACTCCCAGTCTTGGTCTATGTTTTTTCACTTGTAATTTAATTAAATATCCCTTGCTGAGGAAGTGTGTAAGGGGGGAAAAAAAATAAATAAATAAACACTATTTATTGTTTAGGAGTTGTTTCAACCCTTAAATGGAAAATATTTTAAAATCCTTTTTTTTTTTTTTGGTACTCTAACGCCTATGAGCAATATGTCTACCAAATTTCACGTTCCTAGGCGGTATGATATTTGACATAAATATGTAACAAACAATATTTATTGTTTTAGGGGTTGTTTCAACCCTTAAAAGATTCATATTTTTAAATCTCTTCTTAGTGCGTCTTCAGCACCTATGAGCAATATGTGTATAAATTTCACGTTCCTAGGCAGGATTTAAATAATATTTGTAGTTTTAGGGGTTGTTACATTTTCACTTAGCAGAACGTGACAAAAAGTAAAACTGGTTTATTTTTTTATATGTATCTTGACAGAAATAAATGTAAAAAATTTCAGCTTTCTAGCTTTAAGGAATGTATAACAAACAATGTTTATTGTTTTAGGGGTTGTTTCAACAATGAAAGGAAAAATATTTTAAAATTCTTTCTTAGTTCGCCTCTGGCTCCTGTGAGCAATATGCGTACCAAATTTCACGTTCCTAGGCGGTATTCAATTAATATTTATAGTTTTAGGGGTTGTTACTACATTTTCACAATTTAGCAGAACGTCACAAAATGGTTAATGGTTAATTGTGGCTTAATTTTATTAAAATAAAGCAAAACGTAAGCACATCGAGTTACTTAAATATTGTTTGTGAGCAAATTATTCATCCTATTCCTTCTAGAGGGTTGTCATCGCATTTCGGGACGCCACTTGTAACACAATGAGGTCTCACTTCCCTGATTTTTATCCCTGGACAAAAGTGACACTTCTATCATGGAACAATGTTTTCCTCTCTGACATTATGACACAGCTAGCTCTTCTACAATTTCCAGTTCCATTTTATAGGTGTTTTCACCTCAGGCTGTAGTCTTAGGTTGGCCATCTTGAGATTATTTGAGTTCTTACTAAATATTTTAATAGACCTTTTAAACCACATTACCTCAGTACAAAAAGATTTAATTTAAAATAAGCATGTTGTTTGCTAGTTGAAAGTGATTTTACTTTTTTATAATCCTGAGTTTATAGTATTGAATAGTAAACCCCCGTGAAAAATCATAGGCGGATTAATTAGATACACATCAGAAATACATCATTTATACAAAATCATATACTTAATACATTAAGGGTTTTCTCTGTTACATCCCTTTTTCACCCGTCCAACTTAACCGATTTTTAAGATTGAGGTGTCATTTTAAAGCTTATGATCTAGCACTTCGGTGAATGGTAATTAAAAAGGTCATTTCGTTTAGGGCTTCCCCCCCCCCCCCCCCTAGCCTTTGATTTATTTCTAGAGGGCGCTTTCAAAGGTCCAGTGCTGACCAACTTGCATTATAACTGTTTTAAAGGTGATTGCAATTTAATAGCTGATTACCTTCAGATGAATTTTTAACCAAGTCAGATTGTAAACAAACATAGATCGTCTGCAACTGAAATCAAGAGACAAAACAGCTCATGAAAATGAGTTTTTAAATAGGCTACTTTTATTGATAAATTGTTGCCTAATTGAGGTAGGTATGCTTTACTATTTAAAAACAACAAACTTTATCTAGGCCTACCTAACTATACAGACGGGGATTTTTAACTCGGTAAATGTGTACAATTATAAGGACTATAAAACTGTAGGAATATTTGTTAAAATTTTGTGTTTATGTATATTATTATATATTTAAAGAAAGATAAAAATATTATCTATTAAATGCCTTTTATTTCATATTGATAGATCAAATGATTTAGAAGTTATTAATATTATAGTGAAGGAATTAATAATCGAATATGTTTATATGTTACACGAAGATGTACGAATGTTTTCGAAGTTTAACAAATGAGTATCTCTTCTTTAAATTTATATAACTTAATATATTGAAAATAAAAGGTTGTATTTATATTATTCATTTTATAACCTCAAAGCAAACCTTATATCGTATTATAGAATATATTAAAACATATTTAAACAAATCTACTTCACAAGACTTAGGCTATATTATTGATTGATGTTGTAAACATAACCCCAAAAGATAATCTACGCTAGGTTTTGATTGCATATTAAAGATGGTGGGTGAAATCAGCTGTTATATTATTAAGTTAAACGAATAGGTATTTCTTCTTTAAATTTGTATAAACGAATATTTTGATGATAAAAGGATGTATTTATATGGGTCAAAGTCACAAAATGGGACAATTTCAAAAAAAAATTAAATTAAAATTAAGTATTTGATTTTATATAAATAAATAGCATATTAGGTAAATAACATGTTCAGGAACCTTATCTCATATGTAGCTGAGCTAAATTCTATGAATTTCTATTTTTTTATGGACTTTTAGTGTACCGAAGCATCAATGGATACAAATCGGTCACGCTTGCTTAATCGGCAAAATATTACTTTGAGATAGCTTAAAAGTATAATTAATAATATCTAATATACCCAATAACATTCATTTAATAATGCTGTATAAAAATTATACAATCAGATTTTGAATCAAACATATACTGCCGATTTCGTGTGTGTGACCGATTTGTGTGGCCGTGACCGGGTAGTAGGGATCGTGACCGAATGGTATCGATCGTGACCGCGCGGTAGCGATCGTTAACGCGTGGTAGCGATCGAGGCCGTTTTGATAATAATTTAAATTTGTGATTAGAAAATGTTGGAAGACAAGTAAAATAGTTGTTTTTATAATTAAAACAAACAATGGTTAGGGTAAGCAGCTTTTAGTGTTGAAATAAACAAAGCAACCGAAAAATCATAACAAAGTACTGATTGGCTATAATAATGTAATATTTAAAAAAACAAAGTAACTTCTTGAGTTAATATGTATAACACCACAATCTTTAATAACAAATCTTTAATAATTCCAGATATAACACAAACAAAGGATATATAATTACTAAAAGTGGTAAATAAACAAAACGGTCACATAATACCATGGCGGTCACGCTACAGATTTGCACGTGACCGCTTTGTAATTTTCAAGTAAAACTCGGTGAATTAGCATTAATAGGTAACATAGGTTTGTCCTATTGAGTTTAGGATAAAGACAACGAATGCGCAACTAACTAGGCACGTTGGTTACTGCAACATTTTAATATACACTTAAAATATTTACGTGACCGTTTTGTCATGCAATTAAGGTACTATTATTAGTTTCCTTAAATTTAGGTGATTTTTCGAAGAATAAACAAATTGAAATTATTTCAACTAAGCCAGCAGTTGAAGTTCACTAATAAACTTCCAACAGACTACTGATCGCGTCAATTCTATCGCGATCGATAACGTAAAGGCAGGTTTATACTTTGGGTCGGTCTTTGTTTAGCTGTTTCAAGGACAAGTGTTGAATAAGAAAAAAAACATAGTTATCTTGTCCTCTGCTCGAATATTGTTTATGTATTAGTCATCACATAACCTAAATGTTTATTCTATGCCGTTTTTGCCGTGATTATCGATCTCCTTGTTTGTTTATTTGACATTCAATATTTAAGATAGCTGGTCAAAGACAGTGACCGATTTGTATTTCTTAGAAAAGAAATATATTTTAGTCACTAAAAATAGTAACTTTTTATCATGCAATTTGTCTAGTGAGAAGGAAAAAAGTGTTTCAAAAATATAAATATTTTTATTTTCGTCATATTTTTTTTCTTTTCTTTTTTTTTTTAAAGGGACTGAAATTGTCCCGTTTTGTGACTTTGACCCATATACAGTTTATAATCTCAATGAAGCAAATAATATAATGTATTATAACATACATTAGTTCTTCAACTCATATTTAAAAAAATCAACTTCATAAGACATTATAATGATTGAAGTTGTAAACATAACCCCAAAGTATAATCTACATTGTGTTTGTTTAAGTATTACAGATGATGGCTGAAATTATAAGTTACTCATGTACATACTCGCGTTTATAGGATAATATGATTAAGAAAACAAATATCTATAGTAGGTTTCAGTAACAGCAAAAATTAAACCAAGGAAATAATATATAAGTATATTTTCTTAGAAAAACAAAACAAAGTGTCTATTATAAATAATTAATTTAGAATAAGTAGGATAGAAAACCAATGTTTAAATATAATTAATCTAATGCCATCAGTAATAACAAAAATTTAACCAAGTGAATAATATAAGTATATTTTCTTAGAAAAACAAAACAAAGTGTCTATTATAAATAATTCATTTAGAATAAGTAGAATAGAAAACCAATGTTTAAATGTAATTAATCTAATGCCATATCTTCATCATCGTCTTCATCTTTCTTCTTCTTTTCTTCAGTCTTCTTGCGTTTCTCGGGTTGTTTAGGTTCAGATTCACCTTGTTGTTGACTGATGCTTGCATTTTGAAGTGCTTTCACAAACTCTTCCATGTTTCCTTGGTTAGCTGCGCTGACGGCATCAGGACCAACTTCTAACTGTGACACTACAGGTCCTAACTGGCCAGAGCGTAAGGCTGTGCTGAACATATTTAAAGCCTAGAAAAAAAAAATATACATGAAAACCCTATTAAAACATATTGTATTACATTAATCCTACTCTCAAAATGTTATCTATTGTTTTCAATAAATAAATGATGGCAATTTATATTATAAAAAATACTACGAATAAAGCATCATTGCTGAAACATTGGTACTGTAAGAATTTTAATGAAGTTTCACATACTTAGTACATTTTAACTGATTACAGTAGAACCCCTCTTCTGCTGCCGGTCTGGCCGGGACCGAGACTATGGCCGGTTGATCCGAGGTTCTCGTAAAAAATTTATTTTTGTTCAAACATAACCTACATATTTAATATGCATTTCAATTTTGTTTTTACGGAACCGACTATTTATTTTAATTGTGTTTGTGTTTGTGTTTTGTGTTTTAACATTTGATGTGTGACGCATTCATCGTGTGAATGAATTAATTAATCTACATGTATCTGATGATGAAGTCTTGAACTTTGAAACATGTCATAGCAAAACCAGATATAAATTGAAGTCACAAGACGGACCTACTAAGGTAATTCTTATCTATACTACATATTTAATAAATAAACAAGCAAATAAGATGTTATTGCAATTCATTTTATTGTATGTACATACATACATGAACAAACACCAACAAATTAAACATTTTAAACTTACATAAACTTTGAAAGCTGGATTTACGTATACATTTACTGGATCATTGTTTTAAAAAAGCAGTTATTTTTTTGTTCTTTAACTTTCAAAGATTTTTTTAAAGCCAAAACTCTCCATTTTCGTACGTTTATCATGTCTAATGCTGTTGAATCTTTTTGCTGCTCAAAATATTACTAAATATTACATATTCTGCTCCCACAAAATTCAATAAAGGTTCTTACATAGCAACAGAAGAAGAAAAATATAAAAGGATGCCGCTTTGTAGATTCTAAGTAAAAATACAGTTGCTGCGAAAGCAAGAGCGGAATCAAACTCACACTCCCCCTCCGATGTTCTGCCTGCCACATAACATCACTAAAATAATAAAGCACTAACACATTGCACCTAATGTTGAGTCACCCCGCTTTATTTTCCAGGAAATGTCCGTCAAACAATCAATGTTTGAGACTTCAGCCAGTTACAGTAATATAATATGTAAGAGAAATAAACTCTGTTGTTTCATGGGATAGGCCGGTTAATCCGAGAACCGGTTGATCCGAGGCCGAGTACTGTACTGTGTACATAATGTTTGCACCACAACCTTTAAAAGCTTCCAGCATTATATAGTTTATTTTACTAATACTGACTATTATGTTCTTAATTCAGGGTGGCGATGAGGACTGGTCATTTACACACTGAATTGTCATTTTTTATAAGGAAGCAAATTTGTAAAAACATTGCAAAGAGGACTTTATAGTCATTTCCAAACAATATTCCAAAACATGCTGCTTTCCCTCATGATAAAAGATTGAAAACTGCATTGGAAAATTCAAGAATTATGGAGGTGGCACGGATGTATAAAAAGCTTTCTTGAGCAGCCCTCATCAATCTTAAGCATGCCAGAATATTGGCTTTGTGGTCTTTGAAACACATTTTAAACCTCCTCCTAACTTTTTCCTCTACATAACATGGATCACCAAGAAATTACTACCATATAACTTAAGAGATAGAAGAACATGTTTACTCAGCATGATAAAAAAATCTGCTCTTCCTTACTTATAAGTAACAAAGCCCACTACACATCCACATCCATCGATATATAAACACACTGGATGCGCGCTGAGTAGTCTGAAAGGTTCGAGAAACGAGCCGGCCGGCGTGGAGCTTCCCCCTCCACTGGTGGGCTAGACCCGCGGTGGGCAGCATGATAGATGGACAGTGATACACATTGTTGTTGTTGTATACAGTTCAATTCTTTGATTTATCCTCTACACTTTTTTATAATAATATGTCATTTTTGGGCAGAGGATATAGTATTCCTAAATTACTATTCAAAACAGTCCTAGTTTTGTTAGCAGTCTTGTAGTAGGAACATAAAAACTGGTGTTTTTAAAATAAGAAATTTGAAATTGATCAATATTTTTATACAGTTCTATTTTAGAACTAAATTACAAAACTTTTTTACATTTATGAAAAAAATTACAAAAAATGTTTACTACTTTTTATGTAGGCCTAAAGTTGAACTTTTTCCTTTCGTTACTAAACATGCTTATTTCTTGAGCTAATAACTTAGTTAATTTTACTTCAATCATTTTTTTTACGGGCAAAACTGGCATAATATAAGAATTCTTTGAACTTTTATCTACAAAAAAACTATAGAACACTTTTGAATTGGTTTAGAATAAACGTGTTGAATAAATGGTTGAAATACAAAAACTTGGACGATTTTTTTACAAATTTGAAGTTAAAGGTCATTTTGTGAGCATACCGTTGAGATACGGAAAAAATTAAGAATACAATTTTATTGAAAATCTAATTTGCTACCCGCAAAATATTAGTTTTTAAATTCGACTTACAGTTAAGCCACAAACTGGCTTTGGAAAAAAGCTTACACTGAGAGAACCGGTCCGGCCGCCATTTTTATTTTTTTTAAGGGGTTAAAAATGAAAAATGGAAAAAATCTTAAAATTATGAACATAATTAGAGATTTTGTAGTTTGCATTGGCATCACCATATGTCACCGCAGGGTTTGGCGAGCGAAGCGATCAGGGGCCGAGTCCCTTGTAGTAAATAAAATTATTATACATATTAACGGAATTTTGTAACATTTCAAAACATCGCGAGCTACATTTACAAAGCTTGGAGTGCATCAAAAACTTACTAAACTTGCTTTATTTAACAATGTTTAAAGTGTAATGAATAGGTATCCCTACTTTTATGAAAATAAAATGCAGTTTAAAATGCTAATATAGATCATGTTTTTCATTATGGTTTTGGTTCAGTTTATTTTTCCGAAAAAGTTTCAAATTTAGAAAAACTAAACAGCTTCTTTTGTATGGACTCAAGACCATAGCGCACAAAATCAGCTGTTCGTATAAAATGCTTAGTAACACATGTTTGTTTACATTCATTAGGCTACCATAGCAACTTTACTAGCAAATTTGTAATCAGTGTATTATTTTTTCAAAACCAACAGCTTTATAGGTTAGACTGACCAACTTAAAGTAAATAAAAACAAAAATCAACTAAAAATGCTTACGGTACTATATTTTAATTCAATTCAAACATTGGTTGTTACATATTATATATAAAACAACTGATTTCCATCAAAAACTGAACATAATTTTAGGATAGGCCTACAATGAACCAAAACACGTTTATTTCCAAAAAATTGGGCTAATTTAGAATCAGGTTTTTTTACAATTCATCACAACTATCAGTTTTTTTAGATTAGGTAAAAACAAACAAAAGGTTTACTGTATTATCTATAAAGGTTTACAAACTATAGATCTAAATTTGTGTAGTATATTCTTGTGGCATAAAAACCATTTTGCAATAATTCGATCACTTAAGTCGATGTAATACAATGGAATAACTTTAATAACCTTTAATTTAAATCAAGCAATAGCGAAGCATTGCTGGGTCCACTAGTTTACTACAAAAATAAGTGTTACATACTGTATAACAATTAAATATTGTTTAGAAATTAAAATGATTATTTTACAAATAATGTTTGGTGCCGTTGTTGAAGCTGAGCAAAATAAATTAAAACATTTGTGGACGTTGCATTAGCTTTGAATGCTTCACGTGTTGTTGCTGTCTTACCAGTGGAGGGGGAAGCGGCTAGGCTAGCCGGACCGTATTCAATACACGCAGCAAGCGATCCAGTGTGTTTGTACATCGATGTCCACATCATGTCATACTGGGCATCTAATAATCCCAAAGAAATTGTTCAGAAACCTATGAATTCTTTTAAGGTAACAATGTGGTAAGATGTTTGTGAATTTTGTTGGGCCCTTTTTTTAAAACAATTTAGGAGAAATTGGAAAGGTAAATTCAGCACGATAATTAATTTGCAATGTTGAAATCGCACAAGGCGGATGAACTCAGAAGATTTCGGAAACATGCAATAACAAATTGTTTTTTGATGATGGAACACCAACTCTCACACTGACCCAAACAGAATTGCTTGGGCAAGGAATCTGTTTAAGACTGTCATCTCATGATTTCATAACGTTGCATAGACAGCCCGCTTTCCAGAACTTTCTGTTCCTAATTGTTTATAGTGCTACCATATACAGAGAGACAGTGTACAAGTTAGGCTACAATCGAGTTGAAAAAAACCAAAGACTCCACAAAGTGTGTATTAATTTTGGAAAGTATCTCCAACATACATTTCTTATGGTAGCCATATTAAGGTGTTTAAAAAATAATTTTAATATTTAGAGTACGTGGTAATTGGTCACAAGCCATCCTGCATAATAAAGGCAACACATAATAGTAAAAACTATAGATAAAGCTTTAACTTTATAGTTTTTTCTTTTTTTTTTTCATTTGATAGAGGCTGTTGAATCAAGTATTGGCTGTATTGTGAATAACTTTGAAGTTTTAGATTTTTTGAAGGAAGTCATAGAGTAGATTTCGGAGTTTACTAAAGTTTTAATATTGTGTATTATCAATTTCTTCCACTTAAAAATATAGTTGCATATTTTTGTCTATAGTGAAATTCTAAACTTGTATTCTGTATATCTAGGGCTGTCGCATAAGCTGCAAATACCCTGGCCACATTCTAAAAGGGCCCCTTTTGTACTATGACAAAATCAATCACGGTGTGATAATAGTTATTTGTGTATCTACTGTGCAAAGTTGAGTTTGTCGCACAAAATAAACAATCGACGCCTGAGACGAAGCCGAAAGCATTACAGTTTATTGAGGGGGACTAAACTTTGCACCCGTAATACACACACCGTTTTTCCTACAGCTGTATTTTAAATTGATATTTTGGTTTTAAAAAAAGAAAGAAATATAGTTTGAAATAAAATGTATTCATCATAATAATTAATATTATTCCAATGATTCAAAATTAACTCATGTTTGAGCGATTCAAAAGCCAATGGTTGGTGTGACTTACAAGGAATATAACTATGAGAACTAGGAATATAACTAGGCTCATTGTAATATATGTGAGTTTCAGGGGTTTTAATTAAGTAAACAGGGGTATAACGTAAAGGGAGTAGCAATGTAAATTTTGGATGATTTAGCCTATTTTAAAAACCACATTTTATAAAAAAATAATAAACATAGAAATTCAAAGGGGGAATGCAGACAAGTTTAATTTCATTATATTTCATTCATGAAAAAGCAATTATAATGTAATAAATCAAAAGTAAAAGATATAAAGAACTTAGATATGTTTTTTAGAAATAAAAAGAGACACGTCATAGTAGGATAGCCCCTACAACGGGTGTACTTTGGAATGAAACAAGATTTTAGCCTCGGAACGGGTGCAAAGGAAACCAGCTGCGTGCAGATTATAACAACAGAAAAATCAGGATTGGTTGAAGCAGATCACGTGACATGACGTCATCGTGTGCATGAGGTGACCGACGGAAGCCATACTTCTTTCTCACTTGTAGCAGAGACGTCCTAGTGAATGGACCTGTTTGTCGTCAGGTGGTGAAATGATTTCACAAGTATAGTTTTTGCGATATTTAGAGACTGGATACAGTTGAGTTATGTTCAAAAGTTAGTAGAGACAGTGCAGTGAATAAAAAATGTCGAATGGCGTAGATCGTACGATGCAAAGCAAGGTGAATTGACTTTGTAATTTTCGGAGGTGCGTGCCGGCTTACAACCAGCTAATGGCAGACATTCGGAAGTAGCTACCACGTGAAAGAATGTTTCCGATATAAACGTTATCTAAAGAACGAAGTGAAATTAATTCGGGGAGGCTAAAATTCTACGAACAAAAATCTTCAAGGGAAAAAATTCAAATAGGGGTAAAATTAAATTAAAATCTTTTTAAAATGTTGTAAGTTTCTTTTTCTTAAAGTGCACTATAGATCAAAACGTACATAAGTAAAAAAAATTATTATAATTAAGTCTGCATTTCAAAGTTTTAGTACTCTAATTTGTTGTATGTTTAGATTTAGTAAAGTTAATAATTGGAATGAGTGCTTGAGTGTTTGAAAATTACTGAGACTAGCCATGATTTGCCAATTCTTTTTAACATGGTTTGTATGTTTGATATTTAAAATGGGGCATTAAAAAACTTAATGCCAACTATTATGTTTCGTTAATTTGAGTCCTTTCCCTTCCTAGAAAAACTTTATGGTAAATTGAACCTTGTTATAAAAATAGAATCAGTGTAGCATTAAGAGATACAAAATGGCGTCAGTTTGGAGCCGCAGCGGCAAATCTTGGAGGCAGGGTCTCTGTGAGTAGAACACAGATTCCGTGTTTCTAAGACCAGTCGCCCCGTAGTTACCAACTGTACGCACAGATGTATATACCAATCTGCGTAACAGAGATTTGGTAGTCAACTGTGACAATCACAGATCTGACTATAACATAACCTATTTTCAATTTTGGCGTTATGTTTGATTGTTTTTGTTGTGGTTAAGGGAATAGTATTTTGTAGATTTGAATTGGTAATTACATAAATAAAGTAAAGTATATAAATTGAAAGTATGAGATTACAAGTAATTGTTACGCAGCAAAAGGTTATTTTTTTATTAAATTAACTTAGAAAAAACTTGTCAAAATTTGATTTATTTTTTTTATTTTTTATTAATAAATTTTGTTTGTAAACGGCTGGCAAGCGACAGCACGTTACATCATGTCTTATTTGTTTAAGAAGAATCCAACTTTGATTAACTTTTCCTCCCTCTTTCTCGAAAGATCACATGAAAGATCAATAATTGCCGTGTAGTCATATTGCACCTTTGGCATGCTTATACCATTCTTTTTTACAGTATATTAAAATTTATTCTATAATTGTTCGTCATTTTCACACTTTCAATCTTTTATTAACTTGTGCTTCCAATTATTACTTTAATTAATATTATATATTTATTACAATCCCTTTTGTTATCTAAATTAACTTCAAATGAACTATCATATCATATATAATCTTAAGTTGTCTGGGAAAGTCTGTTTTCATGAAGATTACCAAAAAAAATCAACAAAAAGGTTTGCTCTATAATGCCCCTCCTGTGTTGTGGAACCCTCTCCTATATTATTTTGGAAAGCATTTATCATAGAAACAAAGTTATAAGTTGGCCATTTGTGTCTAAAAATAAAGAACTACTTACTTGATTAAACTGAGGAGATGCCAGTGTTGATCGCAGGTGTTCTTGTACATTGCCAGAACCTACAGAAGGCAGGTGTTGCTGCAAATTCTGAACAGTGCTTGGATCGTTCAGAACTGCTTGTAAACTATCAGTTGTGATCGCAGAAGATAGATCAACTGTAACAAATCACACAATATTATAAATAAATAGAAGATACAATTTAATTCAAACTTTTATTGGCTTCAAAATACAAGGGAATGGAGCCTAGTGATCACTTTGCATTAGTTGATAAATTATAGGTCAAGGTGTTTAATTCAAACCATAAACAAACTAACAACACATGTAGTAACCTACAAATCTAATGTCTGTGACATAGAAATTCACATAAACTGTAAGATAACCAATAAACTCAGGTGCATGGGAGTGGGCAACTAGAGAGTTAAATGGAACGATTCCCATTTTAAATAAAATAAAATAAAAATTTATAGTAAAAAGTTAATTATAAATAAAGCTCAAATATGGTTTTTCCGATTATTTGAAAGATAATAAAGCTCAAATATGGGTTTTCTAGTTATTAGAAAAATATAACTATATTCAACAAATAATGCTTTGTTATATTTGATTATAAAAAGTGATTGTTCCAAACATTCAAGGCTTGAACATTACAGTAATGGTCAAATAAATAAGAAATTTTGGTGGTAATACAGTCAATCCTCGCTATAACGAACCTAAGTGTAACATATTTTCTATAACACCTATTTGCACTCCAGCAAATGGCCTTCCTCAGTGTAACAAGCTCCATCAGGACTACTCCTACTGGTGTGTTGGAGCTACTCCTGAATATTCCTCCACTCAATACGAGCGTAAATAGAGAAGGCAATAATGGGCTACCTAGGCTGCAATAGGTAAAGCAGTGGAAGTGCAAAGGAATAACATATGTAATCTGACTAGAGTATGATGCCAATGACAAGAATATTAGATTTGGCAACAGCTGTATGCCAAAATTTAATTTTGAAACCGGTTATGAGGTTGTTTTTCAATCAAAGAAGGAGTGGGAGGAGGTAAAACTATTAAAAACTGACCCAGAGATGCTAGTCGCTTTCACGGGAGGATCCATAATGGACGACACCAGCTCTTCGAGTGCTGGAATGTAAGGTGGCGAGCGGGAACTTTGCAGATTGTATTGGAAGGTATGCATCTGTGTTCTAAATAGAAGCATATGCTCCAAATCATGCAATGGGCCAGGCAAAAGTTGGTTGCAGCAGCAGACAAGAGGAAATAAAGATCTGCAGATTGACCAACTCCCTCCTGAGTTTAATCTCATTGCAGCCAAAGTAGCTCCCAACTAGACTAGGTAGACCAGAAGTAGGAGTCCCATATAATTTCCATAGCTGCTGCAGAAGTAGTTATAAAGGCCTCCAAGACAGTCACTGTATTATTTATCTAGTTTTTTTTTATGCCCATGCTTTCCTGATAGCGGGCCTACAGAATATAGAGGCCCGACTATATAGGTTAAGGATGGTCGTGTTATAGTAGCTTAGTGCCAGTTCATCATCTGGAGCCGGAGCCCCCATGAAGTTCCGATAGCCCTTGGGCATGCCCAGAATGTGTTATGTTACTTCTCTCTTTGTATGTTCTCCTCAGACTAGTTTTGTGTCCAGGGTGTCTAAGTATCGGAATACTTTTATTGAATCGGAATAGGTAAGCCTTTGTCCCAGTAGTCTTAACATATTATACAAGCTATCTGTCCAACAGTTCCTGGTAAAGAGGCTCTGTCTTTTCTGGGTTTACAGTTAGACCCATTCTTTTACACCTGCACTCTAATAATTTAAGGGTACTCTAAACAATATCAGACAGTCCCTGGGAATTTACCTATGCTCAGGATCTGTAATATGTATCCTCCAGCATAATCTTGGGTATAAAATCCTCTCATTTAGTCCAAGACCAGGGACCATAATAGGGGTAAGAGAACTCTTCCTTAGGGCATCCTCAATTCTAAATTCCTTACAGTTTTTAGATTTTATTTTCTAGATAAGCTTTGATCCAGCAGGTGGTAGTTTGCTCTATCCCATGCTTGCTTATTAAGTCTGCAATGGATCTGAAGGAGGTGTTGTGGAATGCCCCTTCAATTTACACAAAAACTCCCATTGTAAGTTCTTTCTGCTCCAGCACTTTTTCCACTCAGGCTACCAGATAGTGGAGTGTTGTTTCGACAGATCTACCTGCAATGTATGCGTGTTGGTTTTTATGGATAGGCTTTACAGCCACTACTCCATCCCTTACGATGGAGTCTATCAGTCTCTTCAAAGTTTTAAGTAAGAAGGATGATCAACTGATAGTCTAAAGTCTTTCGGGTTGTTGAATTCTTTCTCTGGTAAACTACTGGAGGGTGTAAACTACTTTTTCTAGACTCCATAGTATAGGTATGTGTCCTAAAGCAAGGGATAAAGGGCTGGACAAATTCCCCCTAGTCTTCTTTTAGAACGGGTCAAAAGACTTAATCGCCCATTTGACCCTGATTCTAGTTATTATTGTCGTTGCTAGCTCCCAGCCTACCTGTACTGCCATTTGCAAGTCAATGTCTTCCCGCAATGAAACAGTTACGGGAGATCCTGGGAAATGGGTTAACCTATCCTGCTTGGATGCTCTTCTGTCTCTGTTAATTTTTCTGATGGAAATAAACTGCCCTACCGGGTCTTTGACCAGTAGTAGTTTTTAAAGTTTTGAGAGTTTGGAGATGATCTTAATGACACTGCTAAAAGTCCTCCCTGAGGATCGAAATGCTCTCTGTACTTCTCGTCTATAGCCGTGTTGGTTTTGCCTGAACTTTTCCCAGTCTCCATGGCTGTCAGCTGCAGTCCCCTGCCCTGGGGTTGAGTTTCAAGCATGTAACAATTCTTCTCATAAGAGTTTGTTAAAGATTGCTGTAAATAACCTACAGTCAAGAAAAAATGAAAAACTGAGAATGGTCTCATTTAGTTTAGCCTCACAAGGCTTTTCTTTGAAATAGTCCCAGTCTGCCCATCTTAGGTTTCTTACAAGTCTACTCTCTGCCTTCCCTCTACATAGTTTAAACTTAATAAGCCTGTGATCAGAGAGTGTTGGGTCTGTGGATACTTCCCAACCTTACACCCTTTCCAAAAATGTGAAAGAGAACAGCGTTATGTCTATGAACTCCTTCCTCAGTTTGTTCTGGAAAATATTTATTACCAGTATTTAGAACCATAAGGTCGGTTTCACTTAAATAATTGAGAAGGGCATCCCATCTAGCATTTGTGTTGGTCTTCCCCTTAACACATTATATGAACTGGGTCGCACCCCACAAGCTAGGAAACGCCTTTCTTGCTATATTCTTTTTTTTAATTGTTTATCTCCTCTGTTGAGCTAATCTGAACCAAACAATGTTATAGATTAGCTTGAAAAATTTTGTTTTGATCTCACCTGTTTTTTCTTTTAAAGTCCAGCATTAATCTTCAATTTTCTTCTTTTGACCACCAACCATCATCACATTCCACCTTCTATTGCTTTCTTCATCACCCTTGACCTCCTTCTGTGGATTCTCTCCCAGCAGTGTAACCCACAGTGTAACTGACAGAATCGATGCTGAGCACAAGGCGGACTAATCTTCTTCCTTCCTCCTTGCGCTCAAAGACTCTCCAACCGTGTATTTAGGCCTTGTTTCTTCCAAGCATCTTCAAAGCCAATTCAGTAGGTACAGGTGGGCCAAGGAACCAGGTTACCACCTTCTTATACTAAAGGTGCTGTGCGCCTTAGATAGATTTAGATAGTCATCACAGAACTTCAGGGCGGCTTCCTCTTCGGGCATGTTGTAGACAGCCTAAAAATGCCCTCCTTTACTCCGGTCAAACTCTTCTCATCCACAAGCTTTTCCTCAGGATATGCTTCAGGAACTATAGCCACCATGATTTCAGGTGTGGTTACCTTGGTATATATACTTTTGGAACATCTCTTATGAGTAACATCCTCCAGGATGGTGCATGTTAGCCATGCTTTTTTCTCCACTTTGGAGATCAGGTTGGCATTTTTAGCACTCGATATACTGGGATCAGGAGACTTCGATCTTTTCCTAACCTGCTTATTTTTTTAAGAGTTAGCTGTAGGAGTTCTGGTACCCTGCAATACTGCTACCTAGTTTACCCCCTTGCTTCCGGCTGTAACTGCAGCTTGTTCAGCCACTTATCTGTAAGGTCCCGACCAGTCACCATCTGTCAATAAAAGCAGAGACAAGATTTTTGCCAATTGATAAGACATCCATCTTTTACTGGTTAGGCTCCTGAACTACTGTGATAGTTTACTTATAGTATACAAAGTATGATAGCTAGCCTGATTATTCATTAAACATCTGTACTATATTGTTGAAATAATCGTATTATCTAATGAAAGTAAATAATCAATTATTTCTAATTCAATAATCTCCAAAACTAGTACAATTTTTTAAGTCAATTATTTTCAATCAAATTGAACTATTTTAGTGTGTTAACATGTTTTAGTTTCAATTGTTATCCTAATTGTTGCACCTTTTCTAAATAGTTTTAATAATTCATGTTTTGTCTGTAAGTTACTTCCTAGTCCATAAAATATTTTCAGATAACCATATATACCAATATATATATACCATATATATCAATATACCAACTTTCACACTTTAATGCATTTCGATAAAACAGTTGTTCATTAAAAAGGTCATCATTGTCATCCAATTAATCCATTATTGGAAGAACTGATTGTAAATATAAAAACGTTCTTACCATTAGGTTGGTTAGAGCCTGGAGTTGCACCACCAGCTAGACCTACATTTAAACCAGTTAAGAAATTTTGAAGGTCACTCAGCTGTATAGGGGTTGGAGAAGCACCAGGAGCAGCAACCGTCCTATTCGCGGGAGATGCTTCAGGAGTAGCTGTACAAATAAAGTAAGCATATGTTATTTTTAAGCTAAAAATAATAGTTATACATTTGCCAACAATATATTTCAAAACAACACTCGAAGTTTTGAGAATATGGATCAATTACTGTTATCAAATAACTTAAGAAAGCAACGATTACAAACTACAATAGCATAAGCCCAGAAGTCTGGGCCTAAAAGAAATAAAAGAAAAATTAATCTGAGCTAGATCATTAAAAGCTGACTAAAGACAAATTCCAAACTAGGTCTCAGAAGACAAACAAAAGAGTAAATAAAGACATCAAATTTACAGATGAGTACAAACACTTGTGAACTGAATGGAGGTAAGTCACCGAGATAAAGTTACCTCATTAGCACTGATTTGACAAATTATATGAAAATGGTTAGGGCAGGATGTAACAAAAGCAATACAAGAAAAAGGAACAATAACTGTTTACTGATATGGAATACATGGGATAATAAACAAGCCCTTCCGCTCTGACATGCCACCTGCCTCCAAATATTACAGAAACTACACTTACGGATCACTTTCTAAATATATTTGATAAAATTGGATGAAAATAAAATTCGTGTAGATAATAATTGATCTGACATTCGTTCTCATAATTAATTTTTAAAATATTACATTTTAATTTGCTTATTTAAATTAATACTGTTTATCTACTCATTATTATTACATTAGTCATAAACTTAAATGTTTAATCATTTCAGAGAGTTTGTAAATTTCTATTTAGACAATGTTTTTTTATTAAATAAATATAAATTTACATTTCAATCTTACAAACCATTTTCGTTATTTAGTGTCTAATATGCACACAGTAGTGGATTTTGGTTTTTGCCTAATGTTTTTACTTTAAACAGACTAATGAAGAAGAGGGAGCAGCATAGAGCGCACTTGAATTTTATAACGTTAGGTGTTATAAAAATAAAATTAATTTAATAAAACTTGTTAGAAATGAAATTTTGAATTTTAGGTTAAGCCTATACTAGTTTTCTTTACCTGTTGTCTTTTTACAACTTAAACACTTTAAACTCATTTAGTTTACAACTTACTTTTAATCGTGAGGTTCCTGAACAAGTACACGCTGGAATATGGGATAATGAAATTAAATTATAATGGTTCACATAACAACTGATTTTTTGTATTGGCCGCTTTAGCCCTGCATGTTTCTTTTTATATCAAGTTACAAAAAATTTAGAACCTTATAAGTCATTTCGACAAAAAATGTAGTAAAACAAATAACATAGATCAATTTAAATTTAAAAGTATATGGTACATACAGATATTTAATACTTACGAAAAGGCAGACACATAAACTAATTAATTTTATAAAAGAAAAAGAAAACCCCACTAGCACGCGCAACACTTTTGTGGCCTATTTCACCGTATCCGCAACACTGTCACATTATTTAAGAAACTTGAAAAGTTCGCCGATCGCAATACACACCATTGTCGATGATAATTATTAATTCTCGTAAAAATTCAAACCAGTTCTTCAATAACTCACTCAAAACACCCTTTACGACTTTGTAGATTGATAATAAATGTTACATATTTAAACTGTTAATTAATGCGCAAAGCGCAACACTGCAAGCGATGTTCACCACTTGGACTCTCGTTGACAAGTGCCGTTATCGTTCTTCCTCCACCGCTACATCCAGCCGGCGTCTATTTTCTCTCCACCAATCGGAAACGTCTGATGACACACAGATGTTCAAAATTGCGTCAGATTCTTTTGGTTGCTAGCTATGCGTTCTTTCTGGATCTTGCATGTAAAAAATCACGTAGACCATTTTTCCTGGAATTAGCTTGCAGGTGTTCGCTTCTTATCTCGTCTAGACTGGTGTGGACGTTACTTTTCTAAATGCGTCTCGAAACTCGTATATTTTCCGCGTCTTAAAGTCAGTGCATAAACTGTCTATTTTTTAAACTCACATATAGACTGAATATAATAATTAATTTTAATACTTGTCTGCCTTTTACATTTATTCAAATTAATACTGAAATTGACTTTAAAATTTGTCTGCCTTTTATCAAAATATTGAACCGACTCATGTCTTATGCATTTTCCCTACCCTTTACTTTTAATCGTGAAGCTTTAGTTGAACACTTTTTATTTCTTTATTTTACCTTAATTCAACAATCTTACAATTTTACTTAAATCAAATGCCAGTAACTACATTCGAACACATGCAACTGTTTTTGAGGTTGTAACTCTAACAGACTGGATGAGCATTTTTAACCCTTCTGCTCCCCTACAGAAGTAGAGCACAAACTTGAACAAAGTGAAACAAACTTGAAAGTGGACAAACATGAATGCCTTTTGAAGGTAAATATTTTAGTACTTATAGTCTAGTGAAATTGGGTTTTCTGTTCTTCCAGAAAAATGAAATAAACATTTGTTAAAACCATTTTAAAAACTTTATTTTGATGTTTTAAACAACATATTTAAATCGAGAATCAGATTGTGCTAGTATTAAAAATATTAAAGGTCATAAAGTATATTTTTTCCAAAACTGTCACTTTCTATGGCTCGGAGGCAAGTTGATATAAACTTATAACTTAGATTTTTTATAGTGAGGTTCATATTAAATCTTTTAAAAAATGTTACTATATTTCTTTATAAAAACAGTAAAGTAGCAAAAGATTTTTGAGTTATATAATTGTTGAGATATTAAGCGAAACGTAACTTTTACCAAAATGTATTGTAGGAAATATATTCAGTAGAGTTTGCTTTAAATTACTGGTCCTTAATACGTTAGTTACAAATTTGAACTCACCTGGAGCTGCAGCAGCACCAGTAGCAAATTTATATTGATTAGGAGCATTTGCAGTTGGTTTAGGCGGAGGGTTTACTGGCGTCACAGGAGTCACAGGTGCTGGCGGAGTAGTAGTTGTTGTTGATGGACTAGTAGCTGAGGTAGTAGAAGCAGCTGAAGAGCGAGTGCTTTGGCTTGTTGAAGGGCGACTACAAACAATTAAACAATCTACCTTACAAACATAGGTATTAATTAATAAATTGCAACATCGTGGGAGAATGTAGACCCAAGAGGTACTATTTTTGTTTAGAGTACTATATAAACACCTATTTTTATATATTATTTTTAAAATAATTATTTCACAAATTAAAAAAAAACTTTGGATCATAAATATTTAAAAAAATTACAAGAGCACCAAAACTTGTGAAAATGTTTCAGGTGCGTTTTGACATCTCTATTATAACAAATTTAATTTCTTCATTACCACTAGTTTGCGCATAACTTTTAGGACTGTTGCCATGGCAATGCTTATGCATCTTTTTACAGGATACAATTAAATTATTGGCCACATATCATATTGTTTGTTGTGTATAAACATCACAGCTTTGCTAGGTATACAACATTACACAAGGTTACTCTATTATATAAATTTGTTAAGTAAAATTTTATTAGTTTTGTATATTACTTTACTTTAAAACATCTATTACAAGTTAAATCAGGTTAGCTTAGCGTTATTCATATTGCCTGTAAAATTAAAACACAAAATTTATATATTGTTTATACGACATGTTTTTTATTCAAAGTTTCTATACTTGCAATGTTTTACAAAGTACATAAATATATTCAAATTAAATTTTAAAAGGAAAATATATTATATAATTTGAACTATTACATGAAATAAAAAACTGGGCATTTAAATAAATGAGAATTTACATTTCGATCTTACAAACCACTTTTGTTATTTCGTATTTAATATGCACACAGTATTTAAATGAATATTTATTTTATAACAATCTAAAGGGTATGGCCTTAAATTCAAGGTAAAAAATAATACACAGAAATTTACAAATATTTTCAAAGAAAATGTAGGCCTTATAAACAATGGTTTAAAGTGATTGGTCCATTTAAGGGTCGGCTCTAGTAAAACAGAAAGCAACCTGCGACTCCCTATAGCGGCGGTAGGTTACGCGGACATTGCTCACCCTAAATCCATTTAAAACCTGCAATTATTCAAATTGGGGTTTTTTTTTTTTAAATACCAAACTCTTGGGGACAAAATTCTTCATCCGAATGGCTTGGTAATTTTTCGCTATAATTAATAGTTACAACGTACAAAATATTTAAAATCACCCTATAGCGGCGGTAGGTTACACGGACATTGCTCAGCCTAAATCCATTTAAAACCCGCAATTGTTCAAATAGCGTTTTTAAAAAAATACCAAAATCTTGGGGACGAAATTCTTCAGGCGAATGGCTTGGTAGTTTTTCACTATAATTAATAGACTAGTGACAACATAAAAAAATATTAAAAATCAATGTTTTAAATTGTTAATAAATATTAAACAAAATATGTTTCTTAATTTTTAAAAAGCCATTTGCATGCATATTGACCATAGCTTTAAAATGACATATCGTTTAGAATTTTCCGATCAAAAATAAAGGAAAAATTTGGATTTTAATTTAACATTGATTGGTCTTATGGAGTGTCAGCCAACTTGGCCGACCCTTAAGATACACTGTTCAACCGAATACATATTTTTAGTGTTAAAGTTAATAATGAGATATTAACTGTAGCCTGATGCACTAATGCTTCTGGTATACATAGGCTTCCCCTACTGATCATTGGGAAGTATCAGAAGCCTCGTGCCTTTAAGAGTATTAATACCTTATCACTTCCTGTCTTCTACATAGGTTAGAAATCAGCATAAATTGACGAAATTACTTTTAAATTAATACAAAACTTTAAAATGCCAATAAAGTCAAAACTGGTTTTAGAAAATGCACCAACCCACCCCTTAGGGCTTGAATGCGAAGAGGATTCTGGAATTAAATGGGTTTTTTTTCCCACCACATGTGACTAGTGTTGTACAGCCAGTGGAGCAAGATGTTATCAAACGTTTTAAAAGATGGTACAGACAAATTTTTCTTTCAGATATCCTGAGGAAAATGGAATTTGAAAGAAATGAGTTGATAGCCGCTTTGAAAACAAACAACATTAAAGATGTTATTTATAAGGCAGCCAAAGCTTTTGAAGAGATTCCAAATTCAACAATTGTAAAATCCTGGGAAAAGCTTGGCCTGGTGTTGAAAATCATAAATCACACACAGATGATCATCCTACTACTTAACACAAAAATATTGTAGAATATTATGAAGCAGATAACAATGCAAACTTATGTGCCTTACAGCACATGTTGGGACTTAAATTGCAGGAAAACAGCATTAATCTTCATTATATAGTATTAAGTATTTAAATATCTTCTTTATCTGCCTAGTGATTCGCTTTTCGGTATTTATACTACCGCGGTTTATAAATACCGAAAAGCGGATCACTAGATGGATAAAGAAGGTATTTATATATTTAATATTATACAGTATATTAAAATCAGTGATCCAGAGACTATTCCATAATGATTAATCTCAAGTGAAAGATGTTCAAGAATGGGTTAATGCAGATTAGGAAATAGAGAATTAATTCCTAACTGATGGTGAAATAATAGAAGCAGCGTGGTAAATGGTGGCCAGAAACTGAAGATAGTGAAGAAAGTGAGAAAATTAGTTCACAATGATGGATTTAGAGCTCCAATTGGCATCATTGCCATAGAACAACAAAGAGAATCAACTGCTGCTGTTGTTATGTTTATAATAAAAGTGCCATGAATACGCATCCAAGAAAACAATTGGAAAACAAGACAAAAAATATTACCATTGTTTTTAGTAAAAATGTTGTCTGACACTTTTTCTCTTACACTTAAAATTTTAACCAACTGAACAGTTTAATTTTATCTGTGTTCCTCAGTGATTTTATTATATTAAATTTATATCTGGTTTATTTATTTGAGTCATTAAAATGTGAGTTTACTTTATGCAGTTTTATTTTCATTCTTCTTAGTACAGGTACAGTACAGTAATCCCTCGACATTTGCGGGCTTGATAATTCGCGGTTTTGATTATTCGTGGTCGCTAAAAAAAAGAAAAAGTACTGTATTAAATAGCAATAAAGTACATGCAAAATTTGTAAATTATTACAGTGTATATGTACTGTAACTATTATTGTACGAATTTAATAACATTGTATAAATACCACGTCGGCGAAAAACTCGTTTATACCGCGATTTCCCTACAACAGACCTATGCATGAATACAAGCGGACTTGTGCAAATGAAGGTCAATGACATACTGGACTGTACAGTGACATCAATTTAGTGTACAGCAAGTCAAATTAATTTAAAAGAAGTGACTGAAATTTTTCAATTAGCAAAAGCATTAGCTACGAAAGTGTCCGAAGTCGATCCTTCTCTCAAACCGAACGGTCAATGAAATTCAGTCGAGAACTTGACATGGCATTAGCGCCATACAACAAAGTAGGGAAAGAACTAAATAAAAAACAATCAAAGATTACAAGTTATTTAGTTTTATTTTAGTAATTGCAATGTTATAAATAAATGTAACATGAGTGATAAATATTTCCAGAGAAAACTGTACAGTTCTTAGCTTTTAGTGAACTGATGATTATGTATTTAGTGTTATGAAACTGAAATTATAATTCTGTGGGGGTTAAACAGGATAATTTCTACAAATATAAAGTACTTAACATTTAAGTAAACATGAAATTTATTATTTTATGTAAATTAATGATAGGTATTAGTACATAATGTGTTAAAATGTTCTATATGTCATGAACATAACCTCCCTTTCCCATAAAGATTTGGTTTTCGCTGTTCGCGAAAATTTTTCTGAACCAATTCCGTGAATAGCGAGGGACTGCTATAATAATAATTCAGTCAAATAAGAATAGAATGAGCAATTAGTAACAAGGTGAGTAACGTAAATATAATACTGTATTTGTATTGTATTGTTTATTTTATAGGCCTAACTTATGTCTACCGGTACTTTTAAACTACGTTTAGGTGCAATTTAGCTATTTTAATTTTAAATGACTTTATTGGTATCCGACTCAGAGGTCTGGTCCCGCACGGGTCGATTTAAGAGAGATTCTACTGTACCTCATTGTGCCTAATAAACTGGACAGCCCAATCTGATTAACCCCTCCAAACAGCTGTGCAAGTTGTTGCTGCGACATGTTGCTCAAGAGGTTTTGCAAATCACCATCTAAAAGAAAATTGTTTTGTATCAAAAAAATTTATAAAGTGAAAATATTTTAAAAGTTATTACAGGATAATAAAACACATTTAAAAACCATAGACATACCGTTTTAGCCTTTCAGATTAAAATTGCAACATATTACGTTTTTAAGAAGAAATAACATCTTAATTTTAAACCCTCATAAATTCAAATTGGGTTTCTCAAAAATTAATGGAGCTACAGAAAAAGGATTATTTCTCACTAAAAATACATTTAATATTTCACTTTAATAGAGAATCTATCAGTCACAGATTTGCTTATACATTCTGCAGCAAGATGACTTTTCAGCGATTGAATTACTTTTGTAAAAACTACAAACGTATTATTTATTAAAGGCTTCCAGGCCCATAAGAAAAGTCCTTGTTTCCACTATAAGTCCAGTACTTATTAATCCTTGACAAATCAGTGATCTTGAAAGCCATTTTTAAGTTAAAATTTAGTCTATAACTGCACTTGTCTTAGACTTAGAACATTCCGACTTGGAAACTAACCTTAAAAAATCAGGTAAAATGCCTATATTTCTGCTACTTAACACATGCTCTGTTCACACCATAATATAAAATACTTCTAATTTATAAACTTGAAATTTGCATTTTTTTTAAATAATAAGATGTTCACATTAAACAATATTAACTCCACCCCAAAAAATACTTTTTATAGTTTCCTACACACTTTGAACAATTTTTATCTTATACTTTAAATGAATAATATAAGCTGTTAAAATTTTCATAATATTTTAGTGGTGTTGATAGAATCATTCGACTTTGGAAAACAAATTGATTAAGACAATTTTATTGGTATACACGCCAGTAAGAAAGTAAATGAAATGTTTATAATATAAATTATTTAATATTGAATAAATAATTATAAAAAAAAGTATATACAAAATAAATTGTTAAAGGAACAATGATCGTGTTCCCCTTTGATACACTTAAAGCATTCAAAACTAGTACAATTTGCCTAGTTTATTTTTTAACATCTGTATATTTATTAGGTGTTTTATTTTTTTTATTTAAACAACATACAAAATTATTTTAAAACACTTCTGAGTACCTGGTGTAGCGCCACCGCTCCTTTGTGATCCTGGAGTGGGAGGATTATTCAAAACTTCATTAATTTTACGAGCATTGTCTTCATCCTTATCAGTTTTAGGCTCCTAAAAATAAATACACAAACATTACAGGTGTGCAATCTTTCAAAAATGTAAGTAGGCCTACATGAATAATTAGGCTTACTTTTTTTCTCTACACCTATTTTAGTTTAAGCCTACTAAACAATAAAGCAGGGGTGCAGAAAATGTTTTAGCACACAAAATTTTCCCAGAACACACTTTTTTTCACTAAAAAGTTCCCCAAAATTGATCGCTATTCGCTACAGATGCGCCAGACATAAACACAGTTTGTTTATCTATTTCAACATATTTATTGACCTTATGTTTTAATAATTTTCATTATATTCATTATAAATTCCAATATAAATCTTCAAAAAAATAATAATAGCATTACAGTAGAACTCCAATTATCCGGATCGCCAATTATCCGGATCAGATTTGATTAAGAACATAGTCAAACAGATGCGAGACTTGGCGGCGCGGAATCGATTTAAGGTAGAAAAACAGTTGACTCTGCCTCGTATGTTCAAAAAATAATGTATTTCACAGTGATTTAGTATTGTTTTTAAATATTACGTAATGTAAACATTGTCATTGATATTGTTTTTTCATAATAAATACCGTAAATGTTCTCTATTGTGTTTTGTTTACGTTTTTCTCCTAAAAACGGCCTTTTTTCGAGAAAAATCCAATTATCTGGATTTTTGATTATCCGGATCGGGTCCGGTCCCAATTAATCCGGATAATTGGAGTTCTACTGTATTTTCACTTAATTAACTACAGTGAAATATCTTCAGATGGTCCCAAAAGGTATAAAACAAAAAAATACAACTTGATTATTGCTATTTTATTATGTTTAAAAGTAGGCCTAAGACCCGTATTACACTGTAAAATAATTTATAAAATATGTTTTATAAAAGTTCTTTGACAAAGATCTTTGATAGTGTAATGGGCCATCTTTTATAATGTATTTCTTTTATAAAATTTAAGAGGTTGGCATTTTACCTTTTATAAAATGTTAAGATACATTTTTACCTTCTAAGTTAGTACAAGTCCAAAATGTTTTATAAATGAGAATCACTTTTCAAATCTTTTATAATAGGTGGATACCGTCTTTTATAAAACATATTTTATAAAATATTTTACAGTGTAACACGGGCCTAATACTTAAATGGTTAAAACAAAGTTAAATGTTATGTTTAATTAGTTCCAATTCAATTACCAAATTACCTACTATAGTCACTACTGAAAATCGTCCGGACAAATCACACGAATTGAAAGAAAATTAAACTTAACAATTACTTTTCATTTGTTACATTTAGTTAAAAAATACGTGATCCCAACACGCTATGACTTTTTAACTGTCAAAATCAGTTCTCCCATACCCAAAAACACATAAAACTTTCCCCTCATTGTATTTTAAAAATTTTGATCCAAAAACGAGACCCCGACACGCTACGACTTTTTAACAAACTGTCAACATCGGTTTTCCCATACCCAAAAACATATAAAACGTTACCCCCACACTGTATTTTCAAATTTTGATCCAAAAACGTGGTCCCGACGCGATACGACTTTTTAACTGTCAAAATCGGTTTTCCCGTACCCAAAAACATATAAAATGATATCCTACACTGAATTTTGATTCAAAAACGTGATCCCGATGCGCTACGACTTTTAAATGTCAAAAGTCGGTTTTCCCCTACCCAAAAACATATAAAACGATACCCTACACTGAATTTTCAAAATGTTGATCCAAAAACGTGACTCCGACGCGCTATGACTTTATAACTGTCAAAATCGGTTTTTTTGTACCCAAAAACATATAAAACGATAGCCCCACACTGTATTTTCATAATTTTGACCCAATATTTTCAAAATGTTGACCCAAAAATGTGACTCTGACGCGCTCCGCCTCACGCTAGAAAGCTCAACAGCTTTTCAACTCTCTGCAATAAAACAACGAAGATTTTGGTACCAACAGAAGTTTTCTACGACGACTGTGAGTGCTTATACCGTGTATACAGGAAAACTGACACACAAAAAATCATCGCATCATTTCAATACTTCGGCATTTTAAGGCATACTTCGGCAGTACGCACATCATATTGTACGCATTTTACTGATAAAGACTGATTTTGAATTTCGGTAAAAGAAAATTAAAAAACATCGGTAACTATACATTAAGTATCGTATAATTTGGTTTCATATGATTTAATTCTAATCGCTTGAATAATATCATTTGTATGAAACTAATCAAAATTTGCATACCGTACCGGTATCTTAAGGGGGCGCTTCCCTGCCCGCCATATTGAATCTGATTCCCATAAGAACAATGCTACAGAATAAGTAATTTTTTTCTGTTAATTCGTGGAATAAATTTAAAAATTATTTTCATTTTGAAGTACTGTCATATGCGGATGTTAATTGCCGAATACATTTTCAGAAACCGTTTTATTGTTTTCATAAACGTATGATATAAATAGTAAAAAATAGTAAACTTTATAAATTTTTTACTCAGTTTCAAAAAGAGATATTGCAAAAATCCTTAGCAATCAACACCCACAATCTATTTTACTTTAAGAAAAAAAATACAGCTTTCGTTTTTTAACAAAAACAGCACAAAAATATGCTTAAATATAATGAAGGTATATTTTGGTTATTTAACATTGAAATTGGTACCCAATATCGTAGTTTTGAATGTGGAGAGCCGAGCCTTAATAATTATTTTTTAATTCCCAACGAATGTATTTGAACGCCCGTCAAGAATCAGGAAACTGCCATTCATCAACCGGCACAAAAATATTGTATCGGCGGCTCGGCCGTACGATATTTTGTGCAGTGAATATTAATGTCGTATCACTGCTCCACCGTACGATATTTTGTGCGGTGAAAATTAAATAGGAACCCTGTCCGACTTGCAACAGAGAGCAGACAACACACTCTGTGTGTGTGTGGGGGGGTGTGTTTAAATGTGTTTGTATATGTATCATACAAACCGATTAAGCTGACCTTTGTTCCCATTCATTTCTTATCTATTTTTCCCCAAAATAATTATATTTCCCTTATTTTTGTTGGATTTTTCCCCGCCCAAAATTTCCCCAGCTCAGTCCCAATTTCCCCGAACCTCGTTCGGGCGTTCGGACATATTCTGCAGGCCTGCAATAAAGTATATCACTTTTGTAAAATACCGCAGTCTTAAAGAATAGAAATTAAGAATATGCTTATGTTATAAGTAAAAGATTGTTCAACATCTACTTTAAGAATAAAATTGTGCTTGGAGATACTATATAAATGTAAGTTTTAAATGTCTGCTAAACTCATACTAACAGCTTTTAAGGATTTGCTTGCGAATTGCTTATTACAGTTGTTAATGATTTGATATGTTATAACTTAATCTAAATTGCAGTTTCAATTAGTTGGATTTGTGCAATTTGGGACTTATTACAAAAACTAACAGATTCAAATTTTGCAGTGTTTTTTTAAAATACTTCCAACTTTTATAAAATGAACAGCTTCTTTCCAATTAAACTTTTATGATTATAATGTGTATTTTACAGGTATGACAAATATACCCACTCCATGGTTATTATGAAGTTGTATTAACTGCAACTTTTGTTATAGGCTTACGTTATACACTCATTAAATTGTTTACTGTTTACTAAAATATAATGTCACTTTGAATTTGTTCCACTGCAATAAATGTCGTAAAAGTATCAGTACAAGAAACAATTATTAATTGTTATTATTAATTTAATAGTAAAATTTTACTTATACTATCTTTTACAATAAATTAACACCACTATAAGGTGTTTTTATATTTTATATATGATTGCCCATAAATTTAATTTAATTTTGATATATTGTACCTGAACCCAAAAGAAGAACTTCCTGTTTGAAGACTTAAACTTCAACACATAAACCCGTCCAGTTGTACACTGAGCGACTCGTTTGAACTCACAATCATCCGGGAAGATGATCAAATCCTTTAAAAACAAAGAATATTTTTCACAGTAACTAATAATAATTTTGACATCATGGTCAACTAAAACTATAGAAATTATTAACTTTGGTAACTTTTTTCTCGCAGGATGTTCCAAAAGTAACTTCCGTAACTTTTAGACAACGGAAAGTAGAAAGATGAAAATTTGGGAATGTCTTTGGATGAATAGTAACTACTTTTACAAACTTTCAATACCACTTACACTATCCCAGGAGAGGTCCTGTGGGGTGGGCTCAAAATGTAAACATAGGGCTTGTTACACAATATTTTGTGTCCTTAACATAACAAACATTTTTATTTTAAGCAAAGTAAGGTAAAACAACCCTATCCAAAATTGCGGACGGAAAATGTTTTTCCAAAACTATTATACTCCTACCGCAAATTATTAACAATTTAAAATAAAAAGAGGAAACTTTGACAATGTCTTTGGATGATTAATAACCACTTTTACGAACTTTTAAGACCATCCTCCCTCCCCCCACAACTATATTCAATAATGATATACTAAATTCATTCTATGAACAATAAGTTGGAGACTATTTACTATTCTTAAAATCACGTAGCACCAGTATCACAGTTGCGTTAGAAGATAACCCATTATTAACTGACTACTAATGGATGTGATGTGTTTTTCTTAGTTGTGTTTCCTGTTTGGACTCACAGTTTAAGGATAAAATAGTGACATTAATTGTGCTTTGGTTGACAGCACTATTGTCATCTGCGATGATATCAAAAGGGCTTACAATCTGTTTCATCTTATGATTTTTTAAAGAAATATACTTGTTCACATATTACTGTTAGTACTTAATTATATACAGTAATAAAACTTTATCAATTGCATTCTAGAGGATTTTTCTGTGCATTGGTTAGCAATACTACAGCAATATGGCGAGGTGCCAACTAACTATAATTTAGCTTAAATTTACTTAAAACCCTCACTTTATATTCTAGTCATAGAACTAATAAAAGATGGGAAATAAAGATGGGGAACACAGCAAAAGACGACTTAAACATATTATGCTTGATTTAACCTATGTGTCAATCAAACCAAAGCGTAATTATACGCCTCCCTCTGCCGATGTCATGGCAGACAGTGATCTTTTTTTAGGAAAAAGATTAGTCCTACCTATATTAAATGTTGAATTGTTAGTTCAACCTGATTTTGTTATTATTATTTTTTTACTAAACGATGTGTTTAGTACCTAGTTTTATTAACTGCAAAAACACAATTTGTATTTAATACATTAAATAAACGATATGTGAATTGATTTACAAATGGAAAACTAATACCTAGTCATGAGATGTATGACGTCTGACGTAAGACGAAGTAATATAATTGCACCAATTGTTTAAACCGGGTTTATTAACTGGAAATAAAAAAATTATATGTTATGGATGATATTTTTTCCAATTTGTATAGGCTTAGGTAGGCCCTATATAGTTTGGAATGTAATCGGGTGTTATGTCTTGGAATTATACAAATCATTTTCCATTAGTAGGCTCATTTACAAATCATTTTTTAGAGTTTACAGATAAGTAAAAATGGTAATTATATAGAAGAGGGTGGCCATCAATTTTTAAATAATAGGAAACTTGACATTTCCTTAAAATATAAAAACAAACTTGACCTGTGAAAATTAATTATAGGCTACACACCACTCATTGCTGAAAATCACATATGAACCATTTAAAACAAGTTTAAAAAAGTAAGAAGGTAGGCTAAACAAAAGTTGAATCTAGGAGAATTCATATATAGTAGGGCCTACTGAACATTTAGTCATCTTGTTGACCTAATAGGTAGTAGGGTAGGCCTATATAACAGCTTTGCTGAACTCCAACAAAATAATCGATATAAAATGTAAATTGGGAGTACCCAAAATATAATACACGTTGCTGATGTAAATTATGTAAACCTAAGTATGGTGTAGATATAGAAAAATAATAAACTATTGGAAGAAATAGTGTAGGCCTACCATTTGTATTAAAAAATACCATATATAAAAAAAAGCTAGTCTAAAGTTTAAAAGGCTTCTTTTTTGTCATGGAAACTTGACAAAAATGTATATAAAATTCATGTTCATGAAAATTTATAAAAACTTAGCCTATGAAACTAATTTAAAGTTTAATTTTCGCAATGTAATCAAATAAATTTAGCTATAAAAACTTGTTTTGTTTTTTTTTTGGGGGGGGGGTTTAAAGGCGAAAAACCTAGGTGGTTATCATCGCCTGGAATATAAAAACTTGTCACATAGTATTAGGCCTACATACAATATAATTATAAAATTAATTATTAAAGTACAGTCCTAAATAAAAACCTAGCCAATCTAATTTAAGTCTCCTTTTCATAATGTGTTTATAAAATACGTCTCAACTCGCGCATCATACTCGGGTTAAATTTGACAATGTTATAATTTATTTATAGCTGCCTATTGCATATTATGATATATGTTTTGTTAAATGTCATTTAACTTAAAGAGTGATTTAAGTGCTTTTAATGGAAATGATTTGATGTTAATTAAAATAAATCTACATTTTGCAAGTTTTATTTCTCCCTACGGTACTTTATTATTTTTCTTTATTCTACCTTTTTTATGGTTAATATTTGTCTTTTTGGTGTCAGTAAATGTATAGTTTCTTTAGTTTAACCCAACCTAATGAAAATAGCTGCACTTTCACCTGCAAGTAATGCGTTTTCATTCTCTCATAATTTCTATAATATTTGTTAGCGACTGTTATGGTTTGCATTTTCAGGCTCAGTTAACCCTGCAAATGTCCATGTTAATTTTTTTCAACAAAGTTCCGTTTTTTGCGTTTTGCAAGCATTTTTTCAAAAATTCGCCAAAAATAGTAAATGAACCCCAATCCGAAAGTTTTCCATAGCTCTTTTTTACATAAAGGTTCAAAGAATTCATATATGCCAGTAAAAAAATTATTCATGTAAAATTGTAAAAATTATTAGCTCATGAAACAAAAAATGTTCAGTAACGGTAGAAAAAGTTTAAACTTTAGGCGTACATAACAAGTAGTAAACATTTTTTGTAATTTTTTCGTAAGTTTAAAAAAGTTTCGTAATTTAGTTCTAAATATAACTGTATAAAAACATTTATCTATTTCAAATTTCTTATTTTGAAAACACCAGTTTTTATGTTCCAAATACACGATTGTTAACAAAACTGGGCCTAGTTGTAACGTAATTTACTCATATATGCTTTGCCCAAAAATGAAATATTATTACCGTATAACAAAGTGTAGAGAATAAATCAAAGAATTGAACTGTATACTTGTATATTACCATATCATAAAATTGTTTTACTTAAAATCAATTGAATTACAAAAGTGAGATGAAACAAATGAAATCTCGTGCGGACAAAGGAAATTCAAAATATAACCGTTGAAGACAATGGAAACAGCTTTGTTTTGCAATCTCAAGCAGTAGTATGAATTCTGCGCAAATATGAAATTTCAACTGCTGTTTGAATAACACCTAACCAGTCAATTTTAGTTTGCTTTATACCAAACGAAAGATTGAACTTTGGTCTATAAATAGATATAAAAAAGTCTATTGAAATAATTCGAATTATAAGAGATATCTCGTACGCAAAATGTGCTGTTTTATTGGTTGAAATCTGACCAATTGCAAGGGTCTACAAAAAGCGCCACAACTTTTGAACTATTTTTCCGATTTTTGATTGGATGGAAGTTTCAGATAGGTAACAGTGTGATGAATCCTTCAGTATACAGATATAACTCAGAAAAATACCGAGCGGGCTGTATTGAGAGACATAGAAACTGGAATTAAAGGTAGTTTCGGTGCATTAAAATTCGCGCGACATTGGCTTTTAGAAAAATCAAAAACTGCAACGATGATTACGTATGTAAATATACGTTTTAGAAAAAACTTGTAAATACAAAAGTTAAAGCATAGATCATTTACATTCCAACGGTTTCTTAATTATTGCGATTGGATGATTTTTAGTGGGTGAAATATTCAATACAAGTTGAGATGTCACGCACGGCGAAGTTCAGTGTTTTATGCGTGGAAAACTGCACAATTGTGCAGTTTAACAGTTCCAGGGTTAAGTTAAATGTCTACTTTCAGAAAATGTAACAAATTACGGCGTAAGTTTACTATTCGACCCTAGCCTAATATTTTTGCAGACGTTATTTTACATTCTACTGTTAAATGTTGAATACAGGTAAAAATATACTGTGACTAAATACTATAGGTTAGAACCTACTAGGTTTTTTTTTTTATTACTCTTGCATTTCTGTTGCCATAGGTTAGCCTAGGGTCGAATAGTAAATTTACGCCCAAATTACTTTAGTTTCCACGGTCACCCTATCTGTAATAATAACATAAAAATTTAAGTTCAGTCTAGTGTTTTATTACACAAATCCTGATGTATGATAATTCATGAAGTTTTTTTTATTAATTAAATTACAATTTAATAACGCATAGAAATAGGCTAGCAGAGTTCGCAATCGTGCCATAAGTTCGCAATAAGTACATTGAAGGCAACTATTGAATAATATCGGGCGCAAGTTTACTATTAGACCCTAGCCTAGGCTAGAACCTATGGCAACAAAAATGCAAGAATAATAAAAAAAAACCTAAAAGGTTCTAA
>JAGFPH010000487.1:205390-236284 GCA_018207615.1 Philaenus spumarius
AGGGAGCTTTAAGGCTACCTTAAGAAACGACTATGAATACCAGCCTTTGAAACTGTTAATTATTTTTCACAATAAAATAAAACAGCTGATTTGGGTCGTAAGCATAGGTTAGGCCTTCACTGAACCAACACATGTTTCTTGATAGCATTTGGAATTATTACCATAGCAACCAAATTTTCAAATTTAGAATCAGGTAATTATTTTTCAAACCAACTGTTGTTTTAGGTTAGATAATAGAAAGTACAAACAACAAAAATGGCTTACTATATCATAGTTCAAACACTTCAAACACCTATCACTATTAACATTATGCCAACTTTATTATTTACTGGCCTATTTGGTCAGATTGAAATGCTGGCTTAACGTTCATATTTTGGTCATATTTTATAACTTGTAAATTGTCTCTTCCATATAAAAAATCTCTGTCCTAATCGATCGTCATACACGTGAAAATATCATAGTATACAATAATCTGTTCTGTTTACATCTGCTTCGTCGCGGAGGCAGTGGCGGATTAAAGGGGGGGGGGCGACCGCCCCCCCCGACCCGACTGTAAAAAAAATTGCAAATCTTTATTTTAAATAAACTATATGTAAATTATATAAAAACACATAGGTTTTGATGACCGTTTACGTTTAGTAAGTAGGCTTAAAACATCAAGAAACATATCAAATATTAATTGACTATCTTTTCTACAAAGAATCCTTCTAAAAAACACCTTCAACTAAATTCCATTTTAAGTTTATACAAGTACACGATAAAAAAACAAAAGGAACCGAAACAGTGACCGGTGATATGAGAACATGAGCAAAATCAAGCCGGCCTAGTGTGGTCCGCTTAGCGACGCGACACACTTCATTGGCAGAGCGGATACAGGATTTAATTTTGGGAGAGGGTCATAAGAAGTCAAAAACAAAATTACCGAGAATTTAACAACAACGGGTCCGGGGAATTAAAAAATATATAAACTCTATGGAATAGTTTTTAATGTATTTCTAGACCATAAATATTGTCTTGAAAGAGCAAGAGTTTCTTACAGATTAAAGAATAAAAAAAACACTAACTATGAAAGAGTAAAAACGAGCGGTACTAAAATAAATAATTCCACGACATGATCATTAAATCCACTTTGTTTTGCTAAATTTTAAAACAACGTAACACAAGCTCTTACTTATTCAAGTCATACCCATACGGCGGCGCGCTCCGTCAAACAATTAGCCCAACCAATAGAGATTGTTTCTTGTTATTGAATTTCAACAAGCGACATCCGCAGTGGCTTTAAGGGTAGCACTTAGGTATATAAAATACAAAAACTATCAGGTAAGAAATTTTTTCGCATTTTTTATAAACAAAAATAACAATAAATTTGGACTTTTTGCGTTTTTCGTTGATATTATACAATGTATGCATGGATCACGATACTTCCAACTGGACAATTGTAGAGAATTAAAAAACATACAAAATGGTTTTTAAAGACCCCTATCGGACCATTTCTCACCAAGAAAAAACGGGAAAACTCTTAATTATTACAATTTGTCAAAAGTTCATATCTTTGTTAATTTACAATATTAAGGGCAGATCTTTCGGAAAATGATTGCTTAGTATGTGTACTTTAAACAGGCTTAAGATGAAATTTGTCGCATTAATAGTTTTTGCATAATTGCAGTACAAACAATTTAGGCCATTATTTTGTAAAATGCGGAGAAGAGAACGGCGCATCAGGCTGTTGTTTCCCCCGCCAAAAAGGGGGTTGTTTTTCAAAATTGTTCAAAACCCTTTTTTGTGCATCTATACAGGCGTACTGGACATGTCTGGTGCAAATTTGGTTGAAATCGATCGAATAGTTTTCTCTCTAGCTTTGTCTACATACAGACATACAGACATACATACATACAGACATACAGACAGACATTTTGTAAAAACCACTTTTTTGGACTCAGGGGGTCCCAAAACGGATATTTCCACAAAAATCTCAACATCGATTTTTTTGCGATCACTATACTTTCTCTATAGGCCTACTATAGTATAGTGAGAAAGTAAAAATTAAAACGTATCCCAAATCGTGGAGTTCAAAAATTCAGAGTAAAATATGATAACTATATAAAAAAAATAACATCTGCAGGTTAGCGCCCTATATAGGCTAACTTCGTCAAATTTCAACCCTTATCCGTCCTGGTGATAGACGGACGAAAGTTCCTAGGAACGCTAAAAATAGGAATAAGTTCAATTGTATCAACCGAGACGTCCGAGAGTCACTGGCGGAGTCTCGGTCGGATTTGCTCAAATATGTTGTTTAGAAAACAGTTAAATTGTTGTTTTGAATTTCATGGCTGATTCAGAATTACGATGTTACGCATGAACGCGTCTACGTTCGTAACTGTTATCGGTAATATTAGTGTTATGTTGGCACTAGGCAATGTCGAATAAATGATCGGTGCAAGGCTACATTACCAGAGCGGTCGGAGCGGTCGTACCGTCACTGCCAGTGCCAGTTTGATTAGCTTTGAGCCAGAATTCTCGTCGTTCTTTCGTTTGTATACAGCTATAACTGCACAAGGACTTGAAGAATTCGCAGGCAAATATTTGGCACAACAACTTAAAACAGTTCTGTTTAGCTACATTCCACGGCAACTGTGAAACGATCAAGTAAGCATTTTAAAGTTTCAATAAACTTGATAAAAGTAAACGTTATAACCTCGACGATAGGTTTATTAATGAATGGGCTTCGTAGCGGGCTTGTCGGTATTTTTAGCTTTATAAACAAACTCCCCTTCTCCCTCCTACTGCAGTAGATGCCAATCTTCGTTTTGGCTTTTATTGCATTTTCTCGCAAGTCTATAGGAATTTGCCTAACGATAATTCTATTTTAATTTTTTATGCACTTTGCTCAGCTATTGTAATGTGTTATTTTTTTACTTTTGTAGAAGTTATTTCAAATTTGTTTAACGAACTTGGTTGGTCTATCATAACTACATACCGCATGCACAAAAATAGGTTGTTACAACGCCAAGCAAAAAACACAGGAAGCTCTTTTAATCCAAATCTGTAATAGTCCTATAAGATGTGTATAGGTGTGACAAACAACCCATGCGGAACATTTAAATAACCATAAAAAAATATTTGTTTTATGTCCCAGTGGGATGGATAGCCTATTTGTTATTTTGTGGGGTGGATTTTTATGAAATTTCAGTTGTAAAAATAGGGTAACAATGTTAGTCCTCCCTACCTCATTTTAATAATATTTTAAAAGTAAACATTTAGAAAGAAAAGAGTTTTGACTTGCTCTATCCCGCTCCGAGACACAAGACAGCGGTCCTGAATGTTCACAATTTTGGGTTTTCTGTTATCAATGAATGACTTTATTCTCAGAATCCAAAATTTTACTAAACATTGATATTCCCTTCCAAACACTTATGTTAAGATAATAAGATTACTAGAGTAATAATGATCAGAAAATTATTCTGAATGTGTATTTTTAAAGGTTAGGACAGTCCGAATGTGGATATCTTTTAGTTTTTAAAATTTGTTTTTAACTAAATTTGTTCTTTGACTTAACTCAAAATCAAAGTTTGCGATTTTTTTTTTTTTTTTATTCAATAATGCAAATATCAAAAATGTATAAAGATCACCACATTCGAAGTTTAATTGCCTTTCAAATAAAAGTAATTTCAATAAATTTGGATAATTTATGACCAACAAAATCCACGTTATTGTGGAAGCATGTAAGCTCCGAATTTGTGTTCCTATTCGAGTGATTAGCCTGCACTCTGGTGGTTATCACATCAACTTGTTGTTCGTATAGGAATATTAAACAAATTATATATCCGTTAATGTTCAATGTGTGAGAGAAAGCTGTGTTTAATAACACATACTGTCATACATTGTCACGCATGCACATTTCAGTACGGGTTATGTTTGTAACCCTCTATTTTCCGCCTTTATGAAGCTGCCCTATAAAGAGCACTTTTGCTAGCAGAAAAATGAAAAAGTAGCAAACTCAATGCTACAAAACGTAATATGATAATGGTTTTTAATAATTTTGGTCAATAATTTAACTGACTTTTTGGTATTAGGTACCTAGACTTGTTCTCATTAAGTACAGCCAAGCGTCACTAATTAGGGTCGGGTGGGCGGAAGACCATAACCTTTTCTTACCTAACCTTTTGGTTCAGAGTTAGGTTGTCCGCAACTATAGTAGCCTACTATACAGCTCTACTCCTACCGAGCCTTACTCGAGATGTGTGCAATAGGTAGAAATAGTCGGCCAACAGGGACTTGAAGTGTATTGGTCAGTAAAGTTTTAATTTTTAACACACGAATACAGGTCAGAGTATAGCCAACATGTTAAAGTTCAAAGTACTAATATTTTCTTTGGAAGATAAGGCGAACTTTATCGCCGATATTAAACGTGGCCTTCTCAAGCAGACGTGGATCTGAACTATTCTTTAAGCAAATTATAATTTTAGAAGACACTGTTAGTTTTATGTTTTATAATATTATTTTATTGATTTATTAGTAATTGTACAGTAAGTCACATTGCAAAATGAATTTGTAATTATTTTAATTTTACTCTTAGTATACGTTTACTGTTATATTGATTCTGATTTTGTTTGTTTGTTTTTTTGCATACGTTTGAAATCACTACTAGAATTACTGTAATTATGTATGTTATTGTGATCGTGCTAAATAAAATAAAATGTCAATAACCATTTTTAAGTAGTCAAATTTATGATTGTGTAACTCATGATTGTAAGTTCAGTAATTAATTATAGTAAAAATTAAGTAAAGTTAACAGTTAGAAAAATGTGATTTTGTAGTTGGTGATTCGTAAAAGAAAGATTAGCGCCAGGTAGGCGGTGTGCGTGTGTCTGCGCGTGGAGAGCGAGGGTCGATTTTATGGCTTAGAGCGCACGTCTGTTTGGACAAACTATAACTGTCAGTAAAATTTTGAAAACGTCAAACCTTTGAGTGCCTTAGTTATGAACAAGTTTCACAGATAGATGAAAATTTCGTAAATTGTCGTAATTGATATCGATTGAGTATTACATTACTGGTTTCGAGATTATTTATGTCGAGTCGTGCTCCATACTCAAAAGGAAATTTGCTAAAGATTCAGCAATCGAATCGAGAGTTTGTCGTTCGGAAGGGTGGCTGGTCAAATGTAAATACGTTAAGGTAATACATAATGGTTGGGAAGATAAGTAAATACGAAGTGCGTTTTAAATACTCTATTAATATATGATTGTTTGTGATTACCTATATTATCGATTAATTATTGTATTATATTCTAGAAGATATGAATTTCAGCTGTTGTTTTATTTCATACTTTTTGGGAAGAAATTGCGATGCACGTCAGTTCCGTAATATTCTCATATTTGACTCATAGCGGTACCTCAAATAGTTCCCGATAAAAAAGCAATTTGAAGTTTAACATGGTTTCTATAAAACAATATGGTTTTACTGTATCTTCTCCCCTGGTTAAAACCAAAGATGGTTTTGTGGATTTACACCATGATCATTAGACCACTAGTCGCCTATGCGGCGGTAGTATGGTGGCCTAAAACAGTTCAGAGTGTTGTCGGTGGGAGGCTGGATAGTGTCCAAAGGATGGCTTGTCTGGCTGTCACGGGTGCTATGAGGTCGACTCCGACGGATGCTTTGAATGCCCTCCTGGATCTCCCTCCTCTTCGTGTGTTTATACAGGGACAGGCCAGGATGGGAGGGAACAGGGGGTGGAGTCAATGGGTTTCAACCTGAGGGCTCCACTGTCTTGTATCTAGGCAAACATGCTACTGTTTTTCAGGCAGAAGTTTGTGCGATCTCGGAGTGCATAGAAGAGAATCTTAGAATGGGATACAAAGGTTGGGATACATCCTAATTTTCTCGGATAGCCAAGCAGCGATCAAAGCGCTAAATTCATATAGAGTAAAATCTAAAGTGGTTTGGCACTGCCTCTCGGCATTGATGAAGCTTAGCCAGGGGAACGAGGTTTCTGTGTGCTGGGTAACTGGGCACTCAGGCATTGATGGTAATGAGAGAGCAGATGAGCTAGCCAGGAAAGGGTCTGAGGCTCCTCTTGTGGGCCCTGGGCCGGTGCTTGGGATTTCCTATGGGCATGCCAGAGCATCGGTTGAGATGTGGATGCAGGAGGGCAAAGACAAAGCCTGGAAGGTTTCAGGAACAGGTGGACTTGCCAGGAAGTTGTTCAAGCCAGGCAGGAAACATGCAGAAGAACTTATCTAGCTAGGAAGGGATAACATGAGATGGGTGGTTGGCCTATTAACAGGGCACTGTCATCTCAGGAAACACCTACATAGAATAGGGATTGCTGAGGAGAGTATATGTAGGAAATGTGGAATGGCTGAAGAATCGGCGGAACACATCCTTCTGGAATGTGAGGCTCTAGGTAGAGCCAGAACTTTCACCTTGGGCCCACCAGGGCAGGAAAGGGAAACCATCCTATTAAACCCAATAAGTAGCATCTGTTCCTTTATCAGGAATACAGGTATCACTGGGTGGGAGTAATTAGGAAAATCAAGGGGGCAAAAGATCTTTTTTGGTCGACGCCGGCAGGGTTTCTGTTTAGGACCCTGCAACCCACAAAAAAAAAATCTTCTCCCCTATGGAACTTATGGTAATGGTAAGGGGTCCAAACTACGTGGCGATGGAACGGAATAATCTCATATTTGAATCTATGGTAAAGGCAAAAATTCCCCATTTTATTACTTTCTCACTATACTGTAGTATAGAGAAAGTATAGTGATCGCAAAAAAATCGATGTTGAGATTTTTGTAGAAATATCCGTTTTGGGACCCCTGAGTCCAAAAAAGTGGTTTTTACAAAATGTCTGTCTGTATGTCTGCATGTATTCAAAGCTAGAGCGAAAACTATTCGATCGATTTCAAACTAATTTGCACCAGACATGTCAAGTAGGCCTGTATAGATGCACGAAAAACGGTTTTGAAATTTTTTGAAAAACAACCCCCTTTTTGGCAAAAAAAACCACCAAAAACCCAGTTATTATTTTTTTATAAAAAAACGGCTAAAACGATTTTGATAAAATTTGGCTTATTTGTAGCCTTTAATGTACCCTACCATATGCAAAAAAACAGCATCTTTCTAAAAATTCTCTTTTAGCTAATAATAATAATAATAACTGATTTTTGGCTATAAAGGGGGTTGTTTTTCAAAAATTTTCGCGCATCTATACAACCCTAATTGACGTGTTTGGTGCAAATTTGTTAGAAATCGATCGAATAGTTTTCTCTCTAGATAATGATAATAATATTTATTAGTTAATCTCCTACTTTAATAAATCACCTCTCCTACCCCACCTACAATATTATGAAGTCACAGTGAATCTGTTTGATAATTTAAATATGTTTGTGAGAAAGTATGTGCCAGTTCCTGGTACCGTTTATTATTTTTGTATTGCCTCTAAAGTTTAAGAAGTTCGTTAAATTAAACTTTGGATATTGCGAACAAATATTTCGGTATCCAGAGGTTCACAGCAATTAGAGTCAAGATGATTAAGTTAAAACCACGAAAGAAAATTTGGAAAATGCAATAAGAAACATAATTTAAATGGATAACTTAAATATTGCTTTCGGTATTTCCTCACCCCATTGTAAAAGTTGCAGCCATTTAGACGAGTGTGCCATACTCATTTGCCTTTTTTAAGGCCTCTATCGTTCCAAATTTCCAGATTATAGCTAAACATTAAAGTGGAAGTAACTTTACAATTTTGATGGTTAATTACAAAAGTATGTTGTATGATATTTTTGGAAAATCTCTAATCAGTGTTGCAATTTCCTCATTTTAAGCTTTTATCCCAAGTCGAATTATTATGGATGACATAAATGTAGTCGCGTAGGCATAATATTCCCACAGACAAAATGTAATTTATCCAGAGAGTCTACTGCGTTGGTAATAAGCCTAAGAGTTGCAGCAATTATACACCACGTCACTTGACTGTAGTTATAACACAAATAACGTTGTTAATTCCACGGTATGGTCGAAAAGGAAGGGAGTTGTCTACTTTCTGTGGAGTAGTCGATAGGTTGCCCAACGTGGCTCTCTTATTAGCGAATTTCCATAGGAAAAATGAGCTATTGCAGTGGCCCTTATGGTAAGACCCAAGGTCAGGAGTAGTAAATGAGCACCGATCATGGTCCCCAAAACACATTTTGGGATGTCATTAAAAGTCGTTTAAATAAAATATATATATTTGTTCGCACTATAGCGGCCGCATTTTAAGTCCGATTTGGTTCAAATTTGGTACACAGGTTCACAGGTTGGTTGTCTACGTCGCTCGGACCAGTTCGTGAGCCAAAAAAATCCAACAATCGGAAGCACGTTTTTTGACCGGAAATAACTATTTTTTTAGATGTTTCCTACGAAAATAAATTTGTTTTTGATTTTTTTCTATAAATATAAATACAAATGTAGGATGTTATTCTGCACTTTTTGTTTTTTTACGCGACGTTATAGCTCGCTTGGTTCCCCAAAATCGATTAAGACGTAAAATACCATCGAAGTACCCGGTTCAAAGCCATGTGGTGGATTCTACCGTGGGGTTGGCGTACGAAATACGCAATGCTTTGTGTATTGAAGATACTCCCAATATGCGGAATGGCGTGCGAACCATTTTGCAGCACCGTCGTGAATAGACCTATTTCCCAAATTGTTGGTTGAAACCCTAAAACATAGGCCTATAAACTTAATTTTGGAAATTTGCTCAACTCACGTCAGCGGTTCAGCTGCGTGGTCGAATTATTATTTTACTCAAATGCTTAACACTTTTATTTTTCTAGTTAGGTCAAATATTCTCTTCGTTATGATTATTTGGTTTAGTAAAATAATATTTCGTATAATCTAATACTTCTATGAAAACAAGGGTTGATCCTTCCAGAAAACAACGCCCTGCCTGGAACCCTTCACGTTTGTCACCAATGTCCTCTCCCCTTCTATGTTTCGTTCCTGATCAGCCATTGTAACATTAAAAGTCAATATCATGTAGGGATCGTTTCTCAGAAATCACAAGGCAAATTTTGTTTGCCAGTAGTCTATCGTTATATGTTATCTAATAATTACGATCGTAATTAAACATACAAATTATTGTGGCAAACATGTTTTTATATTTTCGTACAAAGTTCATATGATTAATATTCTGTTGAAGTGAAGCAAAATAATATTCTAATCATTCATAAACGTCATGTAAAATTTCAACACAGTCATCGCTATTAATATTTACCTGAAAATAAAAATCTGTGACTTATTTTTAGGGTTCGGCAGGTTAGCTATCTGTCTGTCCATGTTTCACAGCCTCCCTTTTTTGCAATCCAATTTTACTCTTTTACTTTCTCACTATACTATAGTATAGAGAAAGTATAGTGATCGCAAAAAGAAAAAATGTTGAGACATAGTGGAAATATCCGTTTTGGGATCCCCTGAGTCCAAAAAAGTGGTTTTGACAAAATATCTGTCTGTATGTATACAAAGCTAGAGAGAAAGCTATTCGATCGATTTCGCACAAATTTTTACCAAACATGTCAATTAGGCCTGCATAGATACACGAAAAAAAGTTTTGAATTTTTTTGATAAACAACCCCCTTTTTATTTTCAGTTATTATTTTTTTATAAAAAAACGGCTCTAACGGTTTTGATAATTTTGGCTTATTTGTAGCCCTTAATGTACCCTACCATATGCAAAAAACCACAACTTTCTAAAAATTCTCGTTTAGATAATAATAATAATAACTGATTTTTGGGAAAAGAGGGTTGTTTTTCAAAAAAATTTCGTGGATCTATACAAGCCTAATTGACGTGTTTGGTGCAAATTTATTCGAAATCGATCGAATAGTTTCTCTCTAGCTAATAATAATAATATCTATTAGTTAATCTTCTACTTTAATATCACCTCTCCTACCCCTCCTACAATTATGAAGTCACAGTGAATCTGTTTAATAATTTAAATATGTTTGTGATAAAGTATTTGCCAGTTCCTGGTACCGTTTATTTTTATGAAACTAAAATGCAAATACTGAGAGTTTTTTTTTTTTGTAAATAACTTTTTAAAAACACCTTATTCTCATGTACTATTTACAAAATTCTGGATTTGTAGTATACATTGGTGATAGACACAGTGTTACTATACATTGCAGGAATGAAAGACATATATATTTTCATGTACATAAAAATAAACATTGAGCGACTACTTGGTGGAATAAATCTTGAACATAGATTTTTACAACTACGTTTATTAACTCATACGCGGTTGAGTAAAAACACGTATTAGTTGTGATACATCTGTGTTCAGTTTTGATTATAATATATGTCAAGTATTTTCCTATCAGTTTTACAAAATTTTAGATCCCATCTAAGTTCCTTACCTACCAAAAGGTTTTTTAATTTTAGCTGCATAACTTTTGGAAATAGAGAGATAATCAGTGTTTTAGCAAAACAAAATACAAAACAGTGTTTTCATCACTCCGTACCGAAAGTAGCTACTTTCGATGTCAGCTGGTAGCAACGAAAACGATCGTTTCCCAAGCTCTAATTTAGAGCAAGGGAAAAACGATCAGCTGATTTTCCCTTGCTCTAAATTTGTTTTCCCTTGCTCTCAATTAGTTTTCCATTTGCCCGCTACGCGCTCTGACGTCGCTTTGCCGTTTATTCTTACAATTTATATCAGCTGCATAATAGTTTATATAGTTTATAATAGTTTGCATTTTACTGAGGTTTCTTCTTCAGCATTGTGTGTATTTTTGCGTCGTGATGAAAAGTACCGTTCATAACTTGTACCGAAAGTGATTTTCCGGCACTTGCTCCAATTATTCCCGTACTCGGCTTCGCCTCGTACGTGAAACACACTTTCACATGCTCGGCTTCGCCTCACACGTGAAATTCGATATTCCTGTGTTCGGCTCCGCCTCACACATGAAACTTGGGCGCGCACCGGAAAGTGCCACTTTCGGTACTAGTAATGAAATATACTATTTGAGCAAAATATCTTAAACACTTAATGTGACAAGAATTTTTAAAAATAGTTTTGATATTTCTAAATAAAGACCTTATAAGTTATACTTAAAGAAAAGAATTGTAATAATTATTATAAAGTATTTTCTTCATGTGTTTGAAACGACTTATAACTCAGTAACGACTTGGCGTAATAATAAGTCGTTGATTTAAAAAATCGTATATAGCGTATAAGCTGGTTTGAATAGGATTTGAGGTTATGTAATAATTTTTAGTGCATATAAATTGAATAATATGGCTAGATCTAATAATTTGGAAGTCAGTTATTAAGTGTGCGTAGCCTTGATTATTGTTACTACACTCTGACATACTCTATCGATCTAAACAAATAAATTGAAAGTTTATACTAAAATGTAAAAAGACATTTGTAGGCCTATGCATATCAGATGATAAAATGTCGTAAGGTGGTGACGAAACTGTGCGTCTAGTTCTTGGGCCATCATAGGTATGGTGAGAGCCGGATATAAAAAGTTGATTGATTCGTTTACGCTCATAGCACTCAGCCGAGTGTAGCTGAGTGGTGAGTGACAAATAAAATAGGACGAGTAGAGTATATTAGTTAAATGGTGAGACTAGCGAGACGAAGAAAAGTGCAGGCCTATAGTTTTCTTTTTCAGTTTACTATTAATCGATCTCCATTTTAATCTGATGTAGTCAGTGGAGTGTACTAAATTTGAACGTGACATAATTTTTGACGGTTTATGATGTTACACAACTTTGTTTCTGTGGTTCTGAGATATTTTGGGAAAAGTTTCATAGAGGAGACTATTGTAAGGGTATCACATTTTGGCTACTTGCATAACTTGTTGACTGTTACGGTACTTAAATGATAGGTATATTGAATTTACATTTTTGGGATACAACTTAAAATATGGAAATATTGTTTTTTATCACCTGTTCTTAAAAAACATACTGTACATTTATTCATGCGCTGTTAATTGAATTCAACACACTTTCAAGTACTATTGGACAGCTTATATAGAATTAGCAATCAATTAAAGTGCCTAGAAAATTACAGTGGTGAAAATGTTAAATTGCTTATTTTGTTTAACAAAATCATAAAGGACTTGTTTTATGAATGAATACTTGTGGAAGATTCATAGCTGATACAGTAAACGGCTTCTTCTCTGATTGATAGCAAGGGATGTGTAAAAATGTTATCTAATACCTTAGGCCTTAGGGTGTCAGGGTGTCCTTTGTAATGACACACTTGCTAAATTACAGCGAACTTTTGGGGAGACGAATGTTATTTGCTCCATAATTGGTAAAGATATGTAATTAAATACGTACACAATATTTTTGTAGGCCTATTAACAAGTATATATTAAAAAATGAATGTTTAAATACTATAATTAAAAAATTTTGTTAATCTAATTGAAAATGTTAGAATAAATATTGGGTTAAACGGATGGTTTTCAGGTTAAGTGGTTCTAGTGGGAAAACAAGTGCATTTTATTTTCTCTTGTCTTTACTTGGCCTATTTGCAGCTCTAGCAGACTGGACGAGGGCATTTATCTACTAACGCATACTTAGCTTCCGAAAAACAATAAATAACAATCATGAAATGTACAGTGACTATTTCCTTTTTATCTCACATTTATAACACATTATTATTCTAGGTGTTGCAAATAAATCACAAAGGTTGAAAAAATATTTTTGATTTCTTGGAATGGATGAGATTAATTTTACTAACATTGTGTATTTTATGGTACTTTATTTTCTTCTCGCTCTGTAGGTAGATGATGTAGATTTCTACAAACAGCTGTTTGTCATAATATTTGATGAAACCAGAGATATTAAGCCGTTAAGATTTTCTGAGCCCCCTGTCCTGTATATATAGCATATGTTTGCAATGTATAAAGGCCTATTTATTGTCGATAGTATGTTCAATAAACGGTACCAGGAACTGGCACATACTTTCTCACAAACACATTTAAATTATTAAACTGATTCACTGTGACTTGTAGGCTGGGGTAGGAGAGGTGATTTTTTATTAAAGTAGAAGATTAACTAATAAATATTATTAATATTATCTAGAGAGAAAACTATTCGATCGATTTCGAACAAATTTGCACTACACACGTCAATTAGGCCTGTATAGATGCACGAAAAAAGGTTTTGAACAATTTTGAAAAACAACCCCCTTTATGGCCAAAAACCCCCAAAAATCAGTTATTATTATTATTATTATTAGCTAAACGAGAATTTTTAGAAAGATGCGGTTTTCTGCATATGATAGGGTACATTAAAGGCTACAAATAAGCAAAATTTTATCAAAATCGTTAGAGCTGTTTTTTATAAAAAAATATTAACTGATTTTTTGGGGGGTTTTTTGCCAAAAAGGGGGTTGTTTTTCAAAAATTTTCAAAACCGTTTTTCGTGCATCTATACAGGCCTACTTGACATGTTTGGTGCAAATTTGTTTGCAATCGATCGAATAGTTTTCGCTCTAGCTTTGTATACATACAGACATACATACAGACAGACATTTTGTACAAACCATTTTTTTTTTGGACTCAGGGGGGTCCCAAAACGGATATTTCCACAAAAATCTCAACATCGATTTTTTTTGAGATCACTATACCTGTACTTTCTCTATTATTATAGTATAGTGAGAAAGTAATACTTTCTCTATACTATAGTATAGTGAGAATGTAAAATGAATATGTATGTACATTTTATATTTTATTATTTTACTATTCCGTCAGTCCTTTGAATTCTTTGCAGTGGAATATTTTGTTTCCTCTTCATAATTTTGTTGTTACTATAAATTTGAATAACAAAATTATAAATACAGTATTCTTACTTTCTCCTTTCATCGATTTCCTACATCCTTACGCTTAATTTCGTAAACCACGGTCATAATGAATGTATAAAATATACCTAATTAATTGTCAATTGTGTTCATTGCCATTGTTGCATTACAAAAACAAAACTAATGTTTCTTCTATTGTTATTTTGAATTCGCTGGATTCTAATATTATATGGTTTACTTCACTATTAAATTACTATGTATGTTTAATAACTTTATGGTAATTTGGGTTAGTAGTGTTTTAAAATAGGTAACTTTTGTCGTATCCTACTTTTTATAATTCTTTAAAAAAAATAAGCTCATTTCTTAACGATTCAGTCTAAAGAGAAAAGAAAGTTAATTTAAAAAAAATATTATATTAATTTCTTTACAAACGATTTCTTTTTTCTTTGTTAATATAACCTGTAGGCACTCTTCCGTTTCAGTCAAATTGGCAAGTACAATGTATGTATGTATGTATGTTCGCATCTTTTGGTATAAAAGATATGAATAATGTAATCAAATATAAAAAATACAAGTGATGTGAGTCAACAATTATTATTAACAATAGTAAAGGTTATGTTACGTAGTATATTGATATTTTCGGTTTTGTCTGGTAGCAAAGCAAGGGACTGGAGGGAGAGTGCGGGGTAGTGGCGAGGGTGAAATGGATTGATGAAACATTTGGAGCCAAAGGGGAGTCAGTCGCTTAGCAACCATCCTGTATACATAGCCTTGTCGTGTTTAGTGTTGGAATGAAGAAAGAGAGTTGTACATTTCATCAAAAGATAGCGTTGGCGTAGGAAATTGTCACGTCATGTATGGAGGGTGTCAAGTTCGGATTTGTCGCGTGACGTCATGTACTGGAATGAAGGACGGGCAAGAGAGAGTGGGGGAAGCAGTGACTGTGTTAGAATGAAGAGAGAGAAAGAGAATTAGAAAGAGATAGAGCTAACCAACTGATAGGATAGACATGAGAGTTGAGTGTGTGCAGTGCCGTAGTGGATAACAAGAAAGCGTGTTGGAATAAAAACAGTTTTGTGTATATAGTGATGAATCATTTCGTTTTAGTTAGTAAACATTGTGTGAAAAGAAAGTGGAGATAATAGAATGTGATCTGTACAGGATATCGGGGGAATCCCTCCGAAATCTAGAGTGATTTCTATTATGTTTCAATACATATCATGTTATTTATAGTTCTAAACCTGTTTTGAGGTTATTTGTTTGATATTTAAGTATATTTTTGTTTAAAAAAAGTGATTTAGTATAGTGTATCGCCATGCCACGAAGGAAAGGACACGGAATTCCCCCTACTAAAAGTAAGTTGTAATCACTTATCAGTCAAACTATTATTTTGTTTTATTTCTGTAATTGTTTAGTTTAAAATAAGTGTAGGCCTAAACAAACTATAATGCTATGTGGTCTTTAAAACACGTTAGTTAGTATTGCAGAAGTAACTTTTGAGGTTAATATTGAATAAGTCAGCTAAATGTAAAACAGTGGATTAAGAAGTATTAGTTTTGTTTTTGGCATGTGTTGGGGATTCCTAGCTTTGGGAGGGGAGGGGGAGCGGAGACTCGTAGGCGAGCCACTCTGGAGGAATGTGTGCAAAGCCTCCCCTCCCCTTCCCCTCTACTCTTACTACGTATATCGCCAGTGCATCGTATGCTAAAGACTTTTCTGCAAACATTTCTTCTTTTCAATTAGATGTGTAAATTAAAGTTATATATTAACCAAACTTGATTTTGTTTTATAGAAAAATACGGATTTTAACTATTTATGTTTCTAGGAATGTTCAAACGTTGCCTGTTCTTGACGGCGTGTATTTTGTTGTTAGAAAGCTAATACAGGTTGTAGGTCGTGGGATGGGGAAGGGGAGAAGGGGAGATCTGGCGCCAATCTGGCCGTCTCAACAGACTGAACCGGCTTGCCATTACAAGTTCTCCTTTTATACACTTTTGTTGTCATATTCCTTTACCTTTTTCTTGTGCCGACACTTTGGAATCGCGTATCCCTATGAAATTAGTACTTCGACCGTTTCTGCTAGTTGAGTTACACCTACAGGGAAATGTAAACATAGAATGGAATTTTAAAAACGTAGCCTAATAATTTATTTAGAAACACCAACAGGTGGTTAAGGGTAGTAGGCAGCAACAGTGGGCTGTTGCGTTTCTGTTTTGATTGCCCAATTACTGTCGCGTGCTGCAAATACCATTAAATGTGCATTCACTTATTTACACAAGGTCGCATAGATTTCCTGATAATCTGATAAGTCAGGTCTTCTTAACATAATACAGTACTTTCATTATGTGAAATATTTATTTGTATATATTCATGGACACTGATTTGTATTATTGGCCTTTAAAAAATGGTTACATTACTTGGATTGACTTGGAAATTGTTTTCTACTCCTCCCTGTTGGGATATTTGCTGGCTAGCAAAGTAATCATGTTAAATTTCAGCTTGACGCTTTTATACATTAAAAATGAATTGTACTTTATAGGCCTAGATCATAACAAATACTAAAATGTGCTATTACAAAGCTACCATCACATATTTACAGCAATTTAGAAATTCTATAGGCGACTACGCTTATACAAAAATTTATAAAACGGGATCAGAGATTCTGACATTTAGCTGCTGTCTATAATGATGTAAGCACGAATCTTGCCCCTCCCTCTGTGGCACACGCTCGGTAGTGCACTTTACCATTTACAATAAAATTGTTATCCTAGACTATCGTGCAATCTATAACCTTTCGCATTCAAAGAAAACTTGGATTTATTCTGATCGTTTTATCCTGTTTATAGGTCGACACCTAACATGCTTTTGTAGGCATAGGCCTACATACTCAACAATAGAAACTAGCAGAACAACCCCATTTTAAGCCTCGGTGACAGTGAAACACCCTTGTGACTTTAAAGCATGTTAACTTTAAATTGTTGGTGTTATATTATAGTATCCTCAGTTTTAATCTTGATGTGTATTAAACATTTTAGAGAACACGTGTCTACAGGTTTTTCCTTTTGGTAATCGCGTGTCGTGTCCCAATATCTCCCTATGAAACACGTACAATGAAAATTCCCACAGAGTGAAAGATTATTTGATAGATAAAAATAAACGTGTAAAAGTCTTGGAACGTTCCGTAATCAACTGTAACCACATTATTTCTCACCTAAAAATGGGTAGATGTTAGTTTACATTTTCACGTTTTTAGATGTTTTTGTTTTTCTTGGCAATGTTTGTTTATTGATTATAATTTTTTATTTTTTCATGAATAGTATTTAATGTGTCATACATTTTCTCTGTGCGCTTCCATAAAAAAAGGGACCATACAAAAGTAAAAACTAATTTTGACCCATTTTGAAAAGGTTTGATATAGGCCTAAACGACCTAAGTTAAAATTTAAAAAAAATTTTCAGCTTAAAAAGACCGATGATTTGATATTCCACTCGATCTCCGTTGTCAAATCCCACTCGATCTCTATTGTCAATTAAAATGTTTTAGACAATGATTGTTTAATTTTCGCCAAATTCTATATTTTTGAATGTTGGAAAACTTTTGAAAAACTGCCCCATCTAGACATTGTTTGAAACGGGGTAACATTGTTCAAATCTTTAACAATGTTTTGAAAAATGTTGAGTTTTCAGAATAAAACAGTTTAGTAGGCCTAATCTTAAATAAAAATACAAAAATCTAAATTTTACTTTTAGGGGCTCCCCCTTGAAACTGGACCACGTAGTCTGTCAAAACTTTTTTCAAACGGTTTGCTTTACATAATTATGATTCATGTGTACAGTCTATATTCACAACCTTTAAACTCGACCTAAGTGTAGCCTACTTTAGAAATTTTCCAAAACCCACTCCTACCACACTCAAATAGGCCTATATAATTTGCACCCTGGGATTTGAAATAATATTGTTTCCTTAGATTCTTTATAAATAGTGAGTATTCAGTTGAAACCAAGTATCTGAACTGATTATTTACATCCTGTATAATACAATGCGGTGTTTATTCTATAGATTTCTCGCTTTTTGTGCATCTGTGAAACCCACAAAATAAGTGTGATATTATTGAATTCGTTGTGTAGTTTTTAGTATGTAAACAAATACACTTTACTGTATTTGTTCATTTACAAATAAATTAAATTAAGTTAAAATATGGCTAATTTTTACCACCTTTTCCAAAACTTTACAAATAATTACGTCATCGATAGGCCTAAACAAATTTAATGAGAATTTTTTATTCAAACATTAAATGTTTCAGAACTTTATACTGTAGGCCTACCTGTAATATTTAGAGAGAAAGTAAAATATTTGTATAAAATCTTCATATTTTCAATATTAATGGCATTTAAAAAATTTTACCAACACAGACATCAACGTGCAGAATTATTTCTGATACAAGTTTGGGTTGAACATTAATTTTATCCTTCAAAAATAATTTAGGCGCCTATTATATGGTATAAAATATTATTTATTTTGATTGAAAATTACGTTAGTAAAAATTAGTAGGCTAGGCTAAACTAAGATTTTCTATAAATAAAACATCAAAAACAATTTCACTAAATCTCTTGTGAGAATGATCATTTCTAAGCGTGAGCCTTCCTATTTACATTAAGGAATTTTTTCGTAGATCCTTGTAATAAAATAATTTTGAACGCCCGCCCGTAGATCAGTTGTTTGGTTGAGTTTCAATAATTTTTAGTTCGGACTGTCGTATGTTTGGATTCCTATAATAACGTATTTTGAGCACTAGCACAAAGTGAGGTGACAACTACAGGTCTGGACACACATGTCCGCACCGTGCCCGCACCGCACCACGGCCTAGTGTTGGCCAACACACAGCGGGGGAATAATCTAATGGAAACATATGGTATAGTCTTAACATTACCGCGTCGGTGATGTTAGGACTATACCATACGTTTCCATTAGATTATTCCCCCTACGTATGTTGGCCAAAACTAGGCCGTAGTGCGGTGCGGGCACGGTGCGGTCATATGTGTCCCGACCATTAAGAAGTAAACAAATAAACATTCTGAACAAAACCATCTTTTTCACTTATACTGGTAAGAATGTGCTTCTTAAGTACTCCGACATTACATACTATTCTTAATGCTTACCTTGAAGCTAGAAAATCGTGCTGACCACATAAAAAGCTTGAGATTGTTACAACTAACGACTTTTGCAACTTTATCGGTGTGTAGTTTTACCCGTGGAAATGCATTTTAAACATAATTTTCAATAAAGAAAACAATTCATATCGTGTTAATTAAATATCATTTTTTACTTTGTTAATCAATAGTTCAACACAACAGTAGGCCCTACTCTATATGCAGCTTTTACGAAAGCTAAGTAATTATGCAAAAATAGCAAAATTGAATGATTAAAAATCACTTCAATGAATTATTAGTGTCTAAATTTAATTAAATATACTTGCCGATGAGCAATACAACAAAAAATATAATTTTCATTACCGAAATTCATATTTACAAAGGTTGTAAATCGATACCGTACCTAAAATCACAATGGTAAAAAGATCCATCGATTGAGTAGTTTAAAAAATATAAATTGTTAAAAACAAACAGACGTTTAGTGTAGTTAATTAGAGTTAATTCATAATTCCACTGCAATAAGATTTTTTTTAAATAGGCCTATTTATTTTTCAGTTTGTTTTCACTTAGGCTATGTATATAAGTTTATGGAGTCTACTAAGAAAAACAATTCGTTTACAAACTTCGGATAATGTTAACTGAATCTAAAATATCCATCCGGAAAAAAATTTGGAAAATAATTGTTTTTCGTTTTTGAAAAATTGGCGAATTTTCTTAAATTAATGACCCCCCTCCCTCCAATTTTTCTCAAAAACAACTCAACCGATTTCACTGAAAATTTGTCCTTATTAGTGCCTGGAATGTTTAACCGTAAAATGATTTCGATTACTTAACAGTGGTAACTGCCCTAAAACAATAGAGCTTTCATTCACATCAGAATAGTGAGGTCATGTTTTGCACAATTGATTTTTATGTGAAACATAACAAAATTAAAACTCTCGCATTTTGATTATTTGCGTATAAGGGATGAACACTGGAATACCAACCCCTAAAACAATAAATATTCATTAGTTTATTGCCATTGAAGCTAGAGAGCTAGCCACCGGTAGGCCTACATACCAGGTAGAATATTAGGCTATAAGAATATACATATTTTGTCTATGAGCATTTTATAGATTTACTAGTGAACCCCCGTAAAAAATCACAGGCGGATTAATTAGATACACAAAAAATGCACCTTTTATTCAAGATACTATTTAAAAACAATACACTTTATCTAGGCCTATCTAACTATGCTGACGGGGATTTTTAACTAGGTAAATGTCTACTGAAATTATAAGGATTATAAAACTGTAGGAATATTTGTTAAAATTTTGTATTTATGTATTATTTTGTATTTATGTTATTATATATTTAAAGAAAGATACAAATATCTTTTAATTTGCTTTTTATTTCATATTGATAGATCAAATTATTTAGAAGTTATTAATATTATAGTGAAGAAATTAATAGTACAATAGAATATGTATGTTTACATGTTAAACGAAGATGTACGAATGTTTCCGAAGTTAAACGAATAGGTATTTTTATAAACGAATATTTTGATGGTAAAAGGTTGTATTTATATTCAGTTTATAACTTCAAATCAAATATTATACGTATTATAACGTACATTAGTTGTATAACTCATATTAAAAAAAAAAAACTTCATAAGAACTCATGATTGAAGTTGTAAAAATAACCCCTAAGTATAATCAACACTGGGTTTGTTTAAGTATTACAGATGATGGGTGAAATCAGCTGTTAAATTATAAATGTTACTCACGGACATACACTCGCTTTTATAGGAGTTGATGGATATAGGTTGATTAGTTTTTCAGTTATTGATGATTTCGTATGTAGCACTAGGGGGAAACGTTAGCTACCCCTAGTGCTACATTTCATACGCAAAATCCTGGTTGTCGCGAGTTCGTTCTTTTTATGTATTCTATTTTTCCGTGAGTTATTCTTTTGAAATAAAGTGATCTACGTTCTCTAAACCTAATGTATTGATATGGTAATTCATGAATATACGAACCACATTAAAAAGTAAAAATTTGACAGACAAAAAAGCTAAATAATAAACAAACGTTACATCCTCAAAAATTTAATTGATCCTTCTTTTCGGCTTCTTTTCATGGTCAATGTTGTGGATGGGTTTCTTAAAGTAGAGGGGTCGCATTGCAAGGCCTAGAGGGCAAATCTGGCCTTCTTTTCAACAAGCTTAACATTAGCCCTATAGGAGGCTGTGCGTCAACAATTAAGATGAAGATAGTCGAGAACGGAATGTTTTCGTGTAGGCTACATCTTATCGGGTTGGGCTCATTTGTTAACTGCCGACACAAAAAAGAGGGGTGTTAGGTTTAGTTCGACTTGTATTTATGCGGCTTGGAAGGTTGTTATATAAATTAAATGTTGAAAACCAAAGGTGCCGTCTTAACTTTAAAGGCACTACGAACTAAACTGACTTCACTAATGTATTGTTCCAGTCAGGATCCTGGAGTAACCTAGTTTGTTTATTTCAGTTTAACCATTTTAATCACATTTTGTTGTATTTCAGAAAATTTGATAAAACAGGAATTTTAAAAGGCATTGGCATTGAATAATTATTCACACTCCCTTTTTTCTCCAACAATTTTCCATTAGTTAGCCTATTTAATGTATCTAACAGTAAGACGCAAGCAATTAAATTCGCCTGGATTGCATTTTTCAAATATAGTACTCATATTTTATCATCTCTTCTCGGCTCTTTTGATACAACGTAAAAATGCATAGCTCATGTGAGTCAGAAGACGTAGCAAACTGCATAACACAAAACAAATATGTCATAGCCTACATATAGTTTAGTATTTTTGTAGTCATTGTCAAATTTACAAAGTAATTATGTTTATAATATTAATTAAGAGTAAATTGTAGGCCCATATGAATGTTTTTTTTTAAATAGTAGGTAGATATTAAAAATCTGATCTGACTACAAATAAACAATAATAATTTATGAGATCTTAAATTATATTAGGCTATTATTAAAAGTTCAAAATAAATGTGTTTTCAAAATAAATACCAGCGAACGTTTCGTCAATATAACGGTGAAACACAAATTTCAAACTAAAATGTGATAGTCCTACTTTTCAATAATTTTTTATGTTAGAATGCCTTTTATTCGTTCATTTTAAAGTTCCAACTAACGGATACCAGCCACGTTTACAGCGACCATTTGACTAGACTGACATTACTGTACTTCCTTTTCAATTCATTCTTTCCCATCCAAGGCCATATCAATTACAGCTTCGTCACTCCGTGTTATAAAAGCATTCGGTGTATTTGCAAATTATATAATGTGAGGTATTCTGTAGATTTTGACTGTATTTATAATTTGTGTTGTCTACGTTAAAGTAAACTTGGAAATGTCAATTGATCAAAGTGAAGTTTTGTCTTTTACCAAGCAGTTGGAATACTTTTTTACACTAATACTCAAATTTTGTACATAACCTGTCTTAATTGTGATTGTGATTTTATAAACATATTTATTATGTTTATAAATGTTTATATATATTAAATTAGTTTATCGGTTATTTAATAGAAGCAAACTGATGCTTCTACACACCAAAGTTTACAAAATAAACACAAAGAGGTTAAATATTTGTGCCTAGTCAAAAATGGGAGGATTCAAGTCAAAAGGATAATATTTTTTTTTAGATTCCATTAATTTGTACAAAAGTATTTAATTTCTCTACAATCAAGAATATTTATAAATGCATTTATAAAGACAACATTTCAAATCTTTTGAACAATTTAAAAATACATGCAAGCGTTAAAACATAAAATTAAAGTGCAATAAAGAGGTTTGGTGCCAAATCTAAAAAGCAGGCTAAGTTTACTGTCACAATAGTAGGTAGCGTAACCTTAAATCTTGGAAGTAAAGATGTTTCCTTTTTTTCAGTAGGAAAGAGGCGTTTTTGGTTTAATTTGATTAAATTAGAGTTGTGGAGTGTATTACATACATGTTAGAAAATAATTAGGAAGTAGTCTGTGCTGCAATTAGAATTACAACAAATAGTTTGTTGTAGGTAAATGGGATTGAAGTAAAAACTACAGAAATCAATGACGTTTTAAGGGGGCGCTTACCCTGCGCCATATTGAATCTGATTCCCATAAGAGCAATGCTACAGAATAAGTCATTTTTTTCCGTTAATTCGTGGAATAAATTTAAAATTTTGGTTTCATTTTGAAGTACTATTATATGCGGATGTTGATTGCCGAATACATTTTCAAAACCCGTGTTATTGTTTTCATAAACGTATGATATAAATAGTAAAAAATAGTAAACTTTATTAATTTTTTACTCAGTTGCAAAAAGAAATATTGCAAAAAACTTTAGCAATCAACACCCACAATCTATTTTACTTTAAGAAAAAAAATACAGCTTTCGTTTTTTGCCAAAAACAACAGAAAAATATGCTTAATAGTGAAGGTATGTTTTGGTTATTTAACATTGAAATTGGTACCCAACTTCGCCGTTTTGAATGTAGAGAGCCGAGCCTTAAGATACCCTGTATAGCTACGCACATCCCATTTTCGTTCGGAAACATCGACAATGCGGACATAACAATATCGACGCGACGTTTCGAATGACCAGCTCGAGTTCAGGTAGGCCTGGGATTCGTTCACGTTTCCGAGAAGCTTAGGCCACCTTTCCAGTCGATTCTCGGAACTTATCGTCATCATTATCCAGTTCCAAGAACTCTGCTCGTATTTCTAGTTGAGAAGGAACGCGTGTTTATTACGCATGTGTTGTGTTTATCTCAGACACGGAGGCTTTAGATAAGTCCAATCAATCCGTGGTCGTAGGCTAACTGGTTCGCTACAATTTACAGCAAATGCGTGTTTACTGCTTTAAAGTGTAGCAAAAGTCAATAATAAGTTAACCACTAGAGAAATATAAAGAAACCGGGACGCACAATGTGGGATTGTATTTTTTTGTTTGAACTGTAGATATGCATAAACTGCAATTTATAATTTGTACTATTAACCGTAATAAATGTGAAAATATTCTCTCTTCGAAGACTGGAATCCCCAAATCTAATTTCAATACATAGAATCATAGAAACGTCATTCCTTGGACAACTGCTGGTGGTGTTGTCAAATATCTAGGAGTCCATATACAGTATTATATGCAAAACTCTCTTGGAAATGCCTCATTAAGAACAAAGTCAACTATTTTAAATCATTAAAAAATACGAAATTGAAATTAAACGGACTCCTGTAGTAGCCTATACAGTTTTAAATAATAAGACCTTTTTTATTGTAGGCCTATACATAAAGACTGCTAACCGTGCAAATTGTAATAACCATTAAAACAAAATATTGTAGGCCTACTATGTATTGTGGAATATTTTTAAAGGGTTTTATTTTACGATAAAACCACCTTTTTTAAAGGATCGTTTGATGTTGGTCTTTACTATATTCCTGAAAATATTGCTCAAAGTTCATTTCCCCCACTATTCCAGAATTGTTAAAGGTACATTTCACTTTACACAAAACTATAGCGAATTGAAATTGTTTTGTAAAAGCGACGAAAATACGTTTTTTCGTGCTAGTCCTGTACTACAATGCTGTGTTTTTGAGCCGGCCTCACCACCTAAGTACAAGATGTTTCTGTAATTCGCCGATAATCCAGAGGGTGGTTATATGGGCCAAAACAAAGAATAAAGTTCTCATAAACATATGTCCGAAAAGCTCCTTTTACCATCTAGCCGCCATTTTGTTGTTCACTATACATAATGTATATATCTTTAAAACGGCTCAACAGATTGAGTTGATTTTGCACGATACCCATCAGTGCCCTAGTTAAAAAAAAATAAATTTTTTCCAATTATTCTTTTCATAATGGCGGCTATTAAGAAAACAATTAAAACAATTTTATTATTAAGTAAACAAAATGACGAATAGCTGGTAAAAGAAGCGATTCTGGACACGTTTACTGGAAATATTTTCTTAATTTTGACCCATGTCAAAATGAATTATCTCCGTGCATTGCAGGAACGTTCTGTATTATTTAGTAACGCCGTGGTTATTGTTACTGGAATGATGGTTAGTTTGGTAGGCTATATCGAGTAAATGACGTGATGCTGCGTTGTTGTTAGTACTGCATTATTATCATTTATTAAAACGACAGAGTACTATCAAGGTCATCATGCCATGCTAAGAGTGGTAAATGCCAAAAAGTGGATGTTCAATTTTGCAATACTTGATTGGTTTTATCCAAACTCATTAAACTTTTCTTATTCCAATTAGAAATCTGTGTAGATTTTTTATCCGTGTAGTGAACCTCTGCTTACCTCGTTTTTCAAGTCGACCTGTCACATATGATATTTGCCCGTGTCACATGGCTCAAAATATCAAAACGAGTTATTTTTCTCCTAAATCATGATAGCGAGTTGAAAGTGGAAGGAAAGCCCATGTAAATGTTAAGTAACTATAATAATTATTCAACCTTATTTTAAGGGATCTGTCCACGATACAAAAATCGGTTGTTGAAAATGTTTTAAATGCACATAGTTTCTTTGTTTGTTTCTTGTTTATTTTTTGCTTAAGGTCTTCACTTAGTGAATGATGAATAAAGGTCTGGGGTACAATAAAACGAGAAAATCAGATTTGATCCTACAACAGCGCAAACTGTAGTAAGCTATGTTGCTAAATTGCATGGTGAATAATATCTTCCTTTATTAGATAAGTTGGGAGATTTGTGGTTATGGAAAGGTAAATTCAAGGGTTTAAATGGACTATTATTACCAGCGCATTATATAACCTAACACTACAATAATTTTAAAACGTACCAATTTCGACATTGGAGAGGTTGTTGACCCCCTCCCCCTCCCACATGTTGGTTCCATTCATATTGCACATCCAGCCTGTAGAGCAGATGATTGCAGGCTTGCATAGTAAACAGTTTTTAGTTTGTGGATAGATAATCTTGGACTTGCAATTTTTTATCAGAAGAGAGTTATGTGAGTAATTTGTTTAAAATTTTGCTCCAAAGTGACCTTGAACGTAATTAAGTCGAAATCATTACAGAAGACAAGAAAAAGTATATAAACTATTGAAATGTGAAATTCTTACAATAATATAGTTAGAGGAAAAGTTTGTAAGCTTATTTCATTACTACCATTTAGCGAAAAACATATGCATCTGATTCCGATGAATCATTTACTCATATGATAAGCATTGTCTTCTGGATAATATGGATAAGTTTCATAATGCTTTAACATTGATTAAAAAAAGTTAAAATGTTTTATGCTTTGCGCTGCCTAAATCGTTAAAAACAAATCATGACAATAACCGGAATAATTGTTGGTAATAAATTATCTAAAAGGGACTGCGAGAAGATATTTTACCTAAATAAGGTTTTCTTACAGTAATCATTATATCTACATCTATTGTTTTTGGCACATTTTATTGCTACGCTCGTTAAATTGTAACTAGTAATATTATTGTAACAATGCGTGAAGGAAACTGTTCACGGCATCAAATGCGATGTATTAAGTTTTTTTTCACAGTAACTATTTTAATTTAATAAGGGGGGGGGGGTACTTAAGAAAATAAGCCGTTAAATATAGCTTACAATATAACAATACAAGGAAGAATATATTAAATAGGTCTATGTGCCTATGTAAATATGTAAGGAATATATAAACATATTAATTTTGTCAATGCCACGGATAAGTATCTGGCTGAGAACAATTTGACAATTAATCTTGATAAGACAGATTACGAGTGTTTTAGTTTAAAGGAAAGCTACAATTAGGAACCAAGTTGCCATCGTAAGAGAAAGAGGAATTGAAGAAGTACATTCAGCAAATTAACCAGCTAACCTGGAATGAGCATGTAAATAGAATCAGTTCTAAATTAAGTTCAGGAGTATTTGCTCTGCGAAATTCAAAACGGTATTGCAAAACTACAATTCTTTTAACAGTCTGCTATGGGTTTGTGCATCCACACATGATCTATAGAATTTTACTCTGGGGAAATTCATCAGTGCAAAATATGAAAAGAGTGTTTGTTCTGCAAAAAAAGCTATTAGACTTGTGGTAGGATTAAACAAATTACAAACTTGTAGAAATACTTTTAAATATCTTGGAGTACTTAAAATTCCAAGTATCTATATTCTGGAAGTGATCTTGCATTTTACGTTTAAGTGTGATCTTGTGCTCAACAAGTAGGCCTACACACACTTATAGTAGCACCAGAAATGCTTTTGAATATTGTGTGAAACAGCACAGGTTACCTTTGTAGAGTAAACTTCCTTTACAAGCAGGTGCTTTATTTTTTAATAAACTTCCATACAAGATAAACAAATTACAAAGTCATAAAAAATAGCCTTAGCCAACGTTGTCTGGATTGTTTTATTGTGTTAGGCCTAATGAGTTATTCCAGGATTTTGCTGAGGTAAATCCACGACTTATGAGGCAGTCACCATCACTTTTCTGTATTAGTCGTGTTATGCAAAGTTATTTATTATGTAAATAAAATTTTATGTAGTGAGACTAAAAAAGTATCCATAACTTACGTAGAAATTAAATAGTTGTGGGTCAATGTATTACAAAAATGCAGATTGTGGTTGGAGTACTGAAAATATATCGTGTAAAGAGATGCGTGTTGAAGAGCTCATAATATAGAAGATCGAAAATTAAATGTTTAATTTTGGTTTGCTCAATATAGGCCTACGTTTCTTTTTCACAAATCTATAATTTTCTAGATGGAAAAAGCTTGAGAAGAGTTACTTATTTTAAACCCCGTAAAAGACGTGCACGACAGCTCTATTTACAACATTCATAATGATAATTCTTCTACTGTATATGGATTAAAAAGAAATGCTTTAGTTATTATTTACTTGACCTATTATGGATATGCCTAATAATAAAATAATGGAGCGATTGTTTTAAACCGGCTTCATTGATTCCAATAATAATGCTTTGCGTTAAAAACTTGTTAACGACTTGTTGCTACATTATCTGTGATGAATTGTGATTTCATGCTGATGTTAAAGCGGCAAACCAATAAATGTATACTCTTAAATGTACTCAATAATGGATTAGCAATAATTTATCGTACAAATTAGGTGCTCCGACCTAACGTGATTGTCGACTTCAATTTATTGGTCGGAAAACTATACCCTAAAATTCTTCCGTTGCTCAAATCTTGTTTTTTGTAGATTCACGTTATGGCTACTTCGCCATACAAGTGTTAAGTATTGAATTCTTCTATACTAAGTTTCGAGCAAAAACTGTATGACATTAAGTCGCTACATTCATAAAATACGATGTATTATTGCAGTACGTATCAAGGGATTGGGTCGGTTTTCACAAATGTATATTTTTGACTTCATACTTTTGCTTGGTCCGAAAAATCCCCACTAAACATTTCAGTAACTCCATAGTTTCGTTTTTAATTGTTTTCAATTAGTTTAGACTTTTGCGCTCTATTATTAAAATTTAAAGGCCATATTCGAGTTCAACGTCCCCAAAATCACTTCAAATCCGATTTCAACCCAATTGAATTGATAGATACGTCTTCATAAATTGTTGCGTGGTTTGAACCCACTTGTACATCTGCAAAATAAATTTTTCATCTTAACGAAAATTCTAAATTTTATTAAAAAGTTTAACGTCTTACATGTTGTAGTTCCAAAATGATAAGTGGTTCTCGCGGTCGTACACTATGCTGCAGTTGCAACCTACTACTCATTTGCAACCTACTACTCATTTGCCCAGATTCGAACCAAGTAGCTTTCGGCTTTTAAATTCGTCTTCGTAAAGTATAACTTACAGGAGCACTTTTTTAAATGGCGGAGTGGAGGTGCTGAGCAGAGCATTAAACGAAAAGATACACATTTGTTCAATTTAATTAAAATTAACACAAATCGTAGTCGTCAACCTTTCCAGACGTAAACTATGTTGTTGATACGCCGAAAGGCAAGGCTTACAATGGTTAAATTTTCCTGGAATACATTATCAAAGATCTAACTAAATAAACTAAACTCGGTTTCGTAATAACAACCTTCAATTTTCCTTTATCGTCATTGATATAACTTTATATCTGTTTTGACATCTGCAAAATACAAACAAACTTCAACGGAATTGTTTTCGTAGAATCAATTTTCTAAATGGATAAACAGAGTGGGTTGCTAGGTGATGGCAAGAGGAGAAAGGAAGAGGGGAACGCCGAAGATTTTTTACCTTTAGTAATCATATCAAGTTCTTTGGTACTAATGCAACAAGAGCTTTTAAGGTCGTCAATCGACCGAATATATTCAAACAAAACAATAAGCAAATCCCGTTGGTGATAATTCTTTTAAATAAAATTAAATGTTCTGTAAATTATTGCTTGCAATTTTATACTTTAAGATATTACCTTTGCCTATTTATTTTATACTAAAATTTAAACAAATGCGTTATAGTTAATTTAATTAAAAAAATATTCATTTAGAAAAAATAGTTTTTTTTTTTAATAATGATCATATTTAATAAAGCTTATATTTTTATGCAGAAGGTTTAGACTACTTTAATTTTAATTAAGAGTGGCCTAGTAAAATTGTACCGTGTGAAACATACATTTGTTAAAAATGTGTCCATTCATCAAAATTAGAAATGTTTTGTTGTTATATGACCAGGATGGAATGCGTCATTTGAATAAGTTTTTATTGTGGTTTTCTGTCAGTTTGTGTGAAGCTTGCACAAAAACGGCTCATCTATTGTTTTTATGAAACTCGACAGCCTTAAGCCTTATTAAACTTAATCCAAAAAAGAATAATGTTAAACACTCTTTGTGAGTTAATTTTAAGTAGGCCTATGTGACAAGAAAAAAAGGTCATTAGGCCTATATGTCAAATAAGCAGTTATCTTTACAAAATTTACTTCTTGTGTTATTCGTATAGTCTTGAAAAATAGCAAATCTGATATTTGTCCACTCGTTTTGAAATGACATCTATGTAAGCTTTAAGTTTTCAAAAATTGTCTAACATAAATGAACCGAAGTTTTTATTTTGAAACACTCTTAATTGAGGGCTTAGAGGGCTGGAAAAGGAGTAATTTTCCTCCCGTGTCCTATTAAACTCAGTATTAAGAAAGAAATTGAGAAGAAAAACGTAACGTAAAAAAATGCTAAAGTTGTAGGCCTAATATTTGTCTATAAAATAATTCATTATGCCTATCTTATGAAAAATATTGAGACGGAAAAAGTAACGTAAAAAGTGCTAAAGCTGGTAATATTATGATTATAAATAATAAAAATGTACTATGCTTATCTTATGAAAATATTTAAACGAAAAAAAGGAACGTAAAAATGTGCTAAAGTTGGTAAAATTATGGTTATAAATAATTCATTATGCCTATCTTTATTTACATTTAGTGTGTGTGAAACTCTTTACGTTTCGATTGGCATTGGAATAGTTTTTCCTCCAAGCTTTTGCTTTTCTCAGAACTAATCAATGTTTGTGCGGTTGCATCATCAACGTAACCTGAAACCAGTTGTACAGCAGAAGACAATATCCAACAGCCTTGGCAAGTAAACTCACAGTTCAGCTAATCGTAGAACGCGAATATAGTGGCTTTATAAAATTAACATGTAGCAAATTGTGTGTAAACTCTATATATACAAAGCTGAAATACCACTGACTCACTCACTCATCAAAGTATCTCGAAAACCATATCTGCTAGGAATGTGAAATTGGGTACACATATTGCTCATAGGCCCTAGATGTGCACTAAGAAAGGTTTTGAAATATTTCGCGTTTAAGGGTTGAAAAAACCCCTAAAAACCATAAATATTGGATGTTTTATATCTCAAAACCCATATAGCCTAGGATCGTCGAATTTGGTACACATATTGCTCATAGGCCCTAGAGGTACACTAAGAAAGGATTTTGAAATATTTTGCATTTAAGGGTGGAAACAACCCCTAAAAACCATAAATATT
>JAGFPH010000487.1:236294-260520 GCA_018207615.1 Philaenus spumarius
CTTTCCTTAAAGCTAGAGATCTGAAATTTAGCATTTATTAATTTTAAGGAAATATTTAATTGCTTAAAGCTGATCAAATCTATACCGATTGTTATACTTTCCTTAAAGCCAAAAAGCTTATATTTTGTACATTTATTTCTTACAAGATACATATAAAAAATAAACCAGTTTTACTTTTCGTTATGTGCTGCTAAGGGTGAAAATGTGAGAACAACCCCTAAAAACAATAAGTATACATTTATATACCTTTCTTAAAGCTAGAGATCTGATCATTTGTAAATTTATTTATTACAGAATACATAGACAAAATAAACCAGTTTAACATTTTGTCACGTTCTGCTAAGAGGTGAAAATGTAGTACTGTATCTACCTCTAAAACTATAAATAATAATTGAATACCGCCTAGGAACGTGAAATTTGGTACACATATTGCACACAGGCAATAGAGGCGCACTAAGAAAGTATTTTAAAATATATGGCCTTAAAGGGTTGAAACAACCCCTAAAACTATAGCCTACATATTATTTGCTTACTTTCCTTAAAGCTGAAATTTTGTACATTTATTTCTTAAAATCAAATATAAAAAGTAAACTAGTTTTACTTTTTGTTACTTTCTGCTAAGGGGTGGAAATGTAGTAACAACCCCTAAAACAATTAATATTAATATTTATACTTTCCTGAAAGCTAGAGAGCTGAAATTTTGTACATTAATTTTTTACAAGATGCATATAAAATAAACCAGTTTTACATTTTGTAACGTTCTGCTAAGGATTGAAAAGTAGTAACAACCCCTAAAACTATAAATATTAATTGAATAACGTTGAGGAACGTGAAATTTGGTACACGTATGCTCATATTCACTAGAGGCGCACCAAGAAATAATTTTAAAATATTTGGCCTTTAAGGGTTGAAACAACCCCTAAAAAAATAAATGTTGTTTGTTATACTTTCCTTAAAGCTAGAAAGCTGAAATTTTGTACATTTATTTCTTGAAAAACACATAAAAAGTAAACCAGTTTTACATTTTGTTGTGCTGCTAAGGGGTGAAAATGTGATAACAAACCCTAAAAACTATAAATATTAATTGGTATTCTTTCCTTAAAGCTCCTTAGAGATCTGAAATTTGTCATTTATTAATTTTAAGGAAATATTTAAATGCGTAAAGCTGATCAAATACATCCCGATCTATGCATGCGCATATTAAAGTCGTATATGTTCGATCTGTAACATCTAGATGAGGCTGCTATTTACGAGTGTGTAGATTTAGTGGTTGAAAAAGAAGACGCTCTTCACTCTGAATTCTTTATTTTTAATTGACTTAAATTATTCAGCAAACATACCTTGATGAAGACGATTGACGGGCAGCCAATGAACAAAACATACCAAACTAATTGAAAATACATGTAATAATTCACTTTCGTGAAAGAAAATGAGGGAGAAATATTACAATTATGTAACATAGTGATGCAAAACAATTCCCCGTAGCGAAGCACGGGTATTCAGCTAGACGGTTCATATAATACAGTTGGTTTTAATAATTGGGGTAGCTTATCTAATACTATATAATATACAATATGATACAAAATTTGAAAATAGTTGGAATGACAAAATTGGGACGCTACTCTCTGGGGGTTTTAAAAGTAAGGCCAATTTTAATTTACCACAGACAGTTAAAAAAAAAAATGTAATACTTTGACTTAATATAGTTATATTTATTTACAAAAAGTGGGATTCTACAAAAACATGCCCTATTTGTCATGTAATCTACGGTGCCAATATGTCCTAAATTCTGCTTCTGCACAAGCACAACATGTTTGGCATCAACCGAGTTTTCGAGAGGTGCTACTTCTTGTACAGTTGATCCCGGTTGTTGGTTATAAGCGATAAACACTGTCCTTCAGATTGCCTCAGAACCAGAAGTCCGAAGGGTTCAAGTCATGAGATCTTGGAGGCCAATACATTCCATTGCCACTGTCTTCCAAATGATGTGTGTTGTTTTTTTGTTTAAAAAAATGAAACAAACTGATTATTAAAATACGAACGTCCCTGCGTACAGGTATACATTTTGTTTTGAAATAGTCGGTACTTTAGGTGAAGAATACGTCGTAAAAAATACATCAATTTACTTTGAAAAATATTAAGTTTAGGCCTATATGGGATTTACCCAAGGTTAGTATATTTACCAATATAAAGTGGTATACATATAGTTGCAGTCGTCGTTTCTTGTTCAAAATTAATATGCAGCTATCTTACTTTCTAATCCAATTGAGATTTTTCGAATTACTCTTTTTGGAAGTGTAGTCTTTGAACCCTTTTAGTTTAAGATCCAATGGCATGATTTTAATGAAAAAAATAAGAAAATTACAGACGAAATGCGGTTGTCAAAAAATGTAACATGTGACTTGGCGCCCGAACCTCCTCCAATACCCAAGAAAGAAAAAGGAGATTTTTCAAAATATTTTGTAAAACATATTAGATTTATTTAAAATGCCAATTTGGTTTATTTAAAATTAATATTTAAATATAAAATAAGTAATATTTTAGATACCAAAGTGCACGTAGAAGCAGCAGCTTGAATCGCCTTCACAATCATACGTGAACCATTATAGTTTGAATAGGTTATTTCCATGGTAGCAATCTCTTGCTCCTTTGAAATATTTATCTAAGTAACTCCTCACATAATGGGTACTTAAGTTGGCTGAATTTAAATTCGCACACCTTCAGGTGGAATTGGAACGTTTGGACAAATTTCCGGTATCAAAATCTGACGGGAAGGATCAGTTTTGCGCCTTTAACGGAGTTTCTTTTAATAATATTGAAAATCATATTTTATTTAACATTTGTTTTTAGTCTATGTTTATGTAAATAATATAAGAGCAAAAATAATGTTGAATGATTAATGTTTAACTGTGTTATTGGATTATATATTAGCCTAAATATGCCAACACAAAAAACAGACTTAGGTTTCAAAAGTTGTAATGTCTGCTAAAAAGCGGAGTTTAGTTGTTTACTGTTTTTTTATAAACTTACAATTTCAGTCACGTGCTCTATTACTCGTAAACAGATGTAGTCGCACTAGAGAACACGCGGGGACCGTTTGGATGATTCATACGTCCCAGATGATATAAACATCGATACAGACAACTAACTATATCGATGGATATAAATAATCACTCTCTGCCTTCGATTAGTCACGATTAATAAAACTTTCAATTTATTCCATAAATTTTGAATATTTACTTTTTATTTCAAACTGTAATATTAATGTTAGATGTGTGTGTAAATAAAGGTTTTGAAAGACGATGACACTTTCTAGAGAAAGAATTAATGGTGCTATATAAATTTGTTATGAGTAAGGAAGCAGTTTTATAGTTAGTTTTTTATTGAACATTCCAACAGAAAGCACTAAATAGTCACAAGTAGCATTTTCCCCTTTTTATTAAACAGAAGGTTTTGAACATTTATGTACTGGACATTTAAAAACAATTACGTTTGCTGATTTATACTAAATATTAAGATTTTTAATTTTAAATGAATAGTAGTTAAGTGTTTAGAAAAATAACACTTTTCGTTCACACAGTTTAAAGAAAATCGGTTGATTTTTTATTTCGAAAATGATGTCTTTAAAAACACAAAGTACCATGCATTTTCAACTCTGTACCAATCATCGTTAAAATTTGTTGATAAAACAAAATGGTGGCTAAATAGAAGTCAAACATTTTGAGACGTGTGTGTAAACAATTTTCTTGGTTTTGGTGGAGGAAATAAGCGCTGTAGTTTTGGAACACGACGTATACAGGGTGTCATTTTTTAAATGGGTCACCACTGGCATCTTGTAAAGTATAAATCTGACATCAAACTTTAAACGTGGAGCCTTTTCTAGTATTTTTTTAGAAATTACAAAATATGTTGTTAACATGTTTGTAAATGACCGCCATTTTCCAACATGGCGGTCTACTTTAGAATTTCTTCTGGAACACCATGCGTTTTAAGATGATTTTGGATTTACAACTTATTTTAAGACTTTTTTGTTCTTGATGGTTTTTTTGATACGACTAACCGTTTAAAAAATTAGAGGGGTATCAAGTTTTAAAAACACTAACTGAGCGGAAGATACTTTTCTATGTAACCAATGAAAATTGTCTTAACACCAATAAAGAATTTCTTAGACAAACAAATACATTTTAAAAATCAACAAATACGGTTTTTGTAATTTTGTTTAAACAAAAATTTAAAAAAATTGCCAAATTATTGGCAATGAGTTTTTTTGCAAATAATTTGTATAATAATTTGTCATAAGATCGCTTGCAGTTGGCAAGCGAAGGTCAGAAACCATTTCTCCGTCTGTGGTTGCCTCGTAGGGATATCAACAACATGATGGTAGGCTATATCAACCCTCTCATTATCCTTATAACATCTAGTATCAAAATTTTAAATAATCAACAATTCACAAAGACCTTTAATACCTTTCCAAAAGCAAAATGGTATAAAGCAGTAAATCCAAAAATCTCAATCTTGACAGGTTTCGGAAATCAAAACTAAGCAGACATGAAGTAATCAATATAAATAGATTTCGTTTTGGACTTGCAAAATTAAAAAATCTTATTTAAACTAAATTTATATTTTACTCCTCTCTGTCTGCAGTGTACTTTGGGTCAACATGAATCCCTCGAGAAATCGGTTTAGCTTGTTCTGCACACGAATATTTCCGAAATGATTTAGGCATAGGCCTACACCTTTTTAAATTTCCTGCTTTGTGTTGGTAACAAAACAATGTCAAATATATTAAGGCGTCTAAATAAATGTTTTGTAGCTCACATTTCATACCCTTTTAAATTCAACACCCAACCATGAATTTGTATGACGATTTTCCTATATTAAAACAGCCAAACACATTTAACAGCCATAAAAATTCAAGTCAAGTGTTTTACAGAATCGTGATTGTTAAAATGTATTATTAGAAAACGAAGAAACTAAAGGGGACGCATGACATAACTCAGTTCCCAGCTGAATAGCAAAAGAAGAAGAAACATGTCAACTTGCCCGAGTAATAGTGTAACATTTTCAAGTAAGTTACCTTTTTATTTAAATAGCAAAGTTTAAAGATCACTGGCGACAAACACTGAACTTCAAAAACACAATATAATGAAAAAGTTGTGTTTAATGATTATGTACATTTCGATGATATTGTCACCTGAACCATGGGCGCCCATATGATATTTTCTAGGGGGGGGGGGGCGAGACCGGGTATGAGACTTAACTCTTTCACTGCTAAGGACGCACATGTGAGCTTAACAATGAACACTATGAGAAACGGCCGACGTACAGTGCATTGCACGCCACCCCCCCGTATTGGGAGTATTTTCAATAACAATGCATTGTGTGCTTCTCACGCCAATTTTAAGCCTATGTGCTATGAATGCACATGTGCGTCCGCTTTAAAATATTAGTGATTATTACGTAAAAAGGTTCAAAAATAAAAACTTAAGTAATTTCTACTCATTTAGACTATAAATATAAAAAATAAAAGATCAGCTCCTAGCATAGGAAATACGAAATATGCGTAGCAGTGGCCGTGTTAAGGAGTACCCTCCCATCCTTTGGCAAAAGGAGTCTAGGGATATTTTGACCACCCCAAGAAAACTTTAAAAATCTGGGAAGCCAATTTGACTGTTCAGGTGAAATATTAACCCGCACAGCATTGAGCCTGTAACTTTATACCATCAGTGAATACACAAAGACCTATAACACAAAAAATTTAAAACATATTTTAGTGCTAATCTCTTTAAAGAAAAATACCTGACCATAATTAATAATATACAACATATTTTCCTTTCTCTGGGAGCTAGGGGGGAGGGGGTTGCCCCACTGCCCATATGGGCGCCCATGTCCTGATCATGTGGTGTTCGTATTAATTTATTTTACTTATTGCTCGCGTTTTTGTGGTTCTGGGTTTTATCCAGTCTATAATATTTATTGCGAATTATACACTTTAGGTTATAATAGATTAACCTACTAGTAAATCATTTTACTATTGAGCATCTTTCATTATGCTTTGCGTAATGGATTGCGTGGATTATTTTATCAAACCATGTAGATTTTAAGATTTATATAATAGGCCTACCTTGAATCTGTTTGACTCATCGCACATTGTTTGCAAACATGACAGTTAGGCGTCAGAACATCTGTAGGTGTATTAGTCACAGATGAAGACTGTGTTTAGGCCTAGGCCTCTTGCAGAGTCATCACAAATAACCTGTTATCACAATAGTGTGTTTCACAGGTGAAAATTATGCTCATTTTAAAACTACACGTTTAGAAGAATAAAACAATGAAATTGATAATAAATTTGAAATTGAAATACATTTGTTATTAAAAAGCAAATAGCTAAGAACATATAGGCTACAGGGTGTGCCTAAAAACCGTAGCGGGCTATACAGGATCGGATTGTATTCATTGAAATAAATACAAAATGTAAAGTAACATTTTTTCGAATCGGCTTACTTTAGTCGCAATCAGCCATTTTGTTTTTTTACAAAAACTTACTGGAACTTCGGAAATAGCTGAGATATCGAGTTAAAATTTGGAATAAGTATTTTGCATGTTAAGATTTACAAATCAAACACAAAGAACTTATTTTAATAATTTTCAAAATGGCGGCCGCTACAAGTTTTTAAGATGGAATATCTTGAAAACCGTTAACTTACAAAAAATATACAAGAGAAAAAATATTTTTATTTTTTAACGGCAGACAAAAAGCTTTTTTTGTCGTTTCTGTAGGTCAAAGCATAACCGAGTTATCGACAAAAAAAACTAAAAACGTAATTTCTTGGAAATTGTCTACAACCAAAATTAGCCTAAAACCATAGTTTTTTTTTTTTAATACACAATGCATTGCATGATTTGTGTGCAACCCCCGTATTTGGGAGTATTTTCAATATACAATGCATTGCGTGCTTCGCACGCCAACCCCCATATTGGGAGTATTTTCAATACACAATGCCTGTATAGCCCGCTACGGTTTTTAGGGACACCCTGTATATAAATGTATACTTTCTTTGTGTGTGGTTATCTCGTAAATATCAGAACTGATATAAACTCATTCGCTACGTCTTAAATTGTATTTTTTATCTTTGAATGAGTACTTATGACTCATATATAATACTTATTGATATTATAAAAATAAATGCCACGTTTGTTTGGTTGTGCAATTTGGGATAACCTCCGAACTCACTGAACCGATTTCAAAACCTCTTTAGTTTGTGTATAAATTATTCAGTACCTCCTAAGAAAGGAAAGGGATCACATTAGCTTTGCTACGCCACCATCCATTGTTATGTTTAAATATTGTAAGAAGCGTAATGCGTAAGATTTATTTTTTGTGTTGAAATGATAATTAAATTACTAAGTGTTAAGCAGTGAACTAAAAGTGTTTGAAGTCGGTAAAATTTGATTCTGAGAAAATAAATTAGGCATAACTTGTAGATATAAAAATTCAATAAATCTAATTTCGAACAATTCCCAAAATCAGATTAATGATAATGGCGGCAGCATATAAAAGTTATAGACAAAACCATATTATCTCACAAACTACCCAATCGATTTAGATAATTTCTTTGGGAAAATTTGTCTCTAGTTAGTTTCTGTATTTTTCAAATCTATAATAATAGAAATGAAACTCGTACTCGCTATGGTTTAATTTTGGCGGTGATGTTATTGATAACATATGTTATTTTATTATTTTCAAAAACACCCTTACCTATCAGAGAACCCAACACTCAAGAGGTATATATATATTCATATTTTTGCGAAGGTATGTGAATTGGTTTTGTTTTTGAATAGTATTCGCAATTTTTATGATAGACATAGTACTGGCAAAAATCCTTTCTTAGCGCAAACACCTAGTAATGTCGAAGGTGGACCTTCCCACCAAATTTTAAGTCTGTAAACATTGCGCTTCTTTAGATTGTGTAATTACTGTAGTGATGTTTTTTTTTTATATATATCTAGAGATAGGAGAAATAGTGTGTTTGGTCTCTTCTGATTTTCCCGATTACCTAGATTACGGGTACATATGGAATAGGCCAAAGTACCTACCTACCAAATTTCATGTTAGTACGCACTGTGGTATTGGAGATTTCGTGATTAGTTGGTTCACGAACAAATTAATTATGGTTTATTTGTATCATATTAATTAAAATGGAGACTGTGTGTTCGTGGAGATCGCGGAAGATTTTAACGCATTTTTGACAGTTTTGTCAACATGGAAAAGTGCATTTTCTCCAAAGAAGGCACAAGCTATATTTTTTATGAAATAAGAATAAGTGTTTATGCAATAAGAATAAGAGTTTATGCAATAACTGGAGAAATTTTGTATCTGCGGGATGACCTAAGAATCGTTTAAACCGATTTTGATATGTTTATGACATTATCACTGAAAAATGTATATCCTTTGGAATGGCAGCAGCTATATTTTATGAGAAGCTTTTGGTGATCGGAAGCTAGTACCTTGATTTGGATAATTCCATACCTACGAAATCGCCTAGTTATTAATAAACCTATTACCAAGTTAAAAATTATTTAATATTCCAACAATAAAACATTATTTTTGGTTAACTTAATTTCTTAAAGTTACAATCTGAATAGAAGCTGAAATAAGATTTACATACAACAAACATTATTCATGACTAATAAATAAGCCTAACATTATTAGCACATAAATACAGACGTAACAATCTTTTCAGTCAAGTTCCAAAGGTTATGTCATTGCAATGCGTGCGCAATATTTTTGATAGCTCCTGACATTGAAGGATAACAAGACGTTGTAAATTTCCAAATTACAATCTTTGTTCGATCAAAGTACTGGATTTCTTTTAATAAATGACGCACAGATACTCCACCTTTATTACGGCTCAGTGAACTCTACGGTTAGAATGGGAGTGCGTCTGGGAACAGCAAAGGTCCTAATATAGCGCGTTGAGGCATTCCTAGGACAATTAGATATGCGTTATAGTGGAGCTTTTTGTAATTAATAGTAAAGTATTTACATTGTTTTAAAACAAATTATTAACTATAAATGTCTTATTATATTCTTTAAATGTAATTTGATATATTGGGAATGTAAAATATTTTAATTCTATATTAATTTTAGGTTTATGTAATTGTAAACAAGTCGACCTAGCCGACCTCAGTTTATCTTAATAATAGGTATATTAATAATAATAATATTTTTTAGTTTAACAAGCTTGAAGTATTATTTATTTATGTGCAATAATTTATTAAAAATGTTTAATTAATTTGTTTAGATGAAAAACTGTCAGTATAACAATAATATTAGATTTTTTAGTAAAAAAAAAATATTTTTAAATTAATGTATTTTTAAAAAGGTTCAGAGTTTTTGTCACAAATTTTTTCCCAATGGAACACAGACTTATTTTACATGGAACCTTTTTTCGAGTTAGTATGCATTAATAAATTGGGATTCGAGCTATAAATAAAAGAATCGATGTAACAGCTCTAAAGTTATAGACTTGTAAGAACACAGATATCAAATTTGTTTAAGCATGTTTTTTGTTGTAATAGTATATAGGTTTAACTTATCTGCAAGAGAATTTAAGGAAATTTACATTATTAGTATTTCGTAAATCCAAACTGAGCAGAAAGTTTCAAAGGCTAGTATTTTATTATTCGGAACAACGGAATAGTTTCATCATAATCCGATTAGTGAAATATGAGATTGTTAATTGTTTTACAATTAATTGTACACACGTTAAAAAAAACAATAAGCATGTGTTTCCTTACACTGTATGAATGATGTGTATAAGCCTACTATACCAATGGTTAAGACCTTTTGCGAGTAAGATAAATGGCGATACAATCGGAAGTGATGACCGCAACTTCCGGTTTGTATCAAACTGCATAATGAGACTTATCAACTTTACACGGATTATGCTTTCATAATATCAGTGCATTCAATAACTATTCAGTTTCCTGTAAGTTCAGTATCATATATTTAGAACATAATTTAAAATATGAAATTACAAAGTTGCGATAAGTGTGGACATTGAGATTTTTGAAACAGTTTGAAAACGCCACGAACACCTTCCTTCACAGTTAAAAATCTTCCCTCCAACTTTAATGACATTTTCCGTGAATTTCGGGAAGCTGATTCAACTACAAATTTCTACACAAAACTAGTAGTTAATAACTTAAAATGATAGGACTACACGATAGTCTAAATGCTTGCTTCTTATAATGTCAAGGTGGCAGTATAGAGCATATAGAAATACAGGAGGAAGTCCCCAAATACGTTTTTCACCAGAGAACTTTAAAAGGAAGTGAAAGGCCACAAAGAAAATTTAAAGACTTGCTGTTGTTGATATGGTATCTGAGTTTAGAGTCTTGCCAAAAATGAAATTAACAAGTTGTCACAGACAAACTTACCGTTAACTATTTCAGTACTTCCACACCCCAAACCGGTATATTCCCCCAACAGATATTATTATAAATGTATCGTGTGTGTGGGGGAAAGTTTAGACAGAGGAAATGTCGGGCGTTGACCGACATTAGGTTTGTGACGCCCTGCAACTTGTCCGAATCGATGCGGTTACTATGGCAACAACCTCATCTTAGATCTGCATCCTTAGGCTGAGGCTTATACATTCATTATCTCAACTCATTACATTTGCCGGGAGAATAGAATAGTTGGTAAAAAGAAATATTCTTTAACAAAAGTAGAAACAATCTGAGAAGGTACGATTAAAGTTGTGTACGAGAAATGGAACTTTTATACGTTACTTTTCATTGGTCTGTGGCAGAGAAGAAGAATTTTTGGGTCGTCCTTAAGAGTCATTTTTAACCAAATCATTTATCTCTGTCGTTTTCAACTCTGTATATGGTCGTTTGTGGTTTATGATAAACAAAACCGTGAATCGGGAATGTTTTTTTCATTCTTCCACGTTTCTTCCTCTTCGTAGCTCTTTCGATTTGCGATCAAAATGTGTCTTTAAAATGACTTTGGTAAACCAAATTTAAAACTGAAGAGAAACTAAACAAACGAAACTGAACCCTTACAAGATCACTTGTTTGTCCCCTTAACCGTCTCATGTATCCTCCTGTGTCTTGTACTGTCATCTTCCGTTTTCTACTGTTTTATCCTGTTTCATCTCGTCTTATCGTGGCTCCTTCCGTCCCATCCTGTTTTTTCCCACCTAATCTTGTACCTTCCAGCCATTTCTGTGTATTCTAGTTTCCTCCAGTTTCTTTCCGTCTCTCTTATCCATCTCGTGTCTTCCCCGTCTCCTTCTATACTCTCTCGTCTCCCGCTATCTCATCACGTCACTTCCCAGTCCCTTTTGCCGCCTCATGTTTCTTCCAGTGTCCTCATGTTACCTCCCGCCCCTTTCTGTCACTTCCCGTCTCATTTTGTCTCCTCAACAATTCTTCCACATCCTGTCCTCTATTTCCTCTTCCAGCTTAATCCTGTTTCTCTCGTGACTTCCTATGTCTCGTCAAGCCTTCTTTAGTCCCCTACTGTCACGTTCTACCGCCTCCAGTGTCCACCACACTGTACCAAACTATAATGATCCGACCAGTTTTTCCGCCTAAAAAGATTAATTAGAATTTTGCAAGAATTAGTGGTATTAGAACTAATTTACAGAAATTTTGAATTTTTAAAAACGAGTTGAGAAATATGATTTACTTCTATCCTGGCGTCATAATGTAGGCATAATACGGCGTTTAGAGGCCGTTACCTGCTTTCACTGATGGATAATGTAGAATTGGTTTTATCGTTTTATAGTTCAGTTTATTGAGAATAATTTTCGTTAACGTTCAAAAAGGCTGACGATAAGGAACTCTTCTCCTGTTTATTTTTAATATTTTAAAGTAATTCTGTGTCTGAGAGCTTTGACCGCGTTTTTTGAAGGCGTTTTTTGGTCCTCGCCACCAATGTATAGTTTATTCCCTCCATGGTTATTATTTTTTTTTTGTTAGATCAGTGTATTGAGTATAATGTTATTAATATTATTTTGGTGAAATTTTGAGGATACTGATCCCGCGGCGTGCAATTCAAACACGCACTCCGGTTTATTTTATTGTATTCCCATTAATATGGATTTTAAATTTAATTTCCAAGCACCGTACTATCAATGCCTATTAATAACGGTCATATGATGCAGTTACACAAGGGGATTGACGAAGATTTGCGGAGAAATAACAATAAGTTACCTGACATACAGTTAGTTTGCTAAACCACTAACGCGTTTCGTTTATACTCCATCATTTCTTCACCTCTCGGAGGTCGTCAAATACATTAGACAAAAATCACATAAACTCGAACACACATACAGTAACATTGCACGACACGTAAGGTGCGTCCAAGGACGACTGCCATCTCATGTCTATAACCTTACAGCGATGTTTATCTAAGATTTTGTTATCTCCGGTTTTGATAGCCGTGTCATACAGTGAATTCGAGCAGAAATTAATTTGGTCGTTGGTTACGGCGTATTTATTGTATTTCAAGGTTTTATAAATTTCAAACTCCTCGATAGCAATCGTATATTTTACGTTTTTGCATACTGTTTGTGAAATGGTTTGTGATTCGCCGCTAGAGTTGGTGAGCGAACCCAGCAGGGGCAGATCTCTATAGTTTCAGATAAGTTTCAAAATGGCATCCGGTTAAAATGTTTGTCATTTGTGTAAAACACAGTTAACGTTAACTAGAACCAAGCAAACCCCCATTTTGTTTGCCATTTAACTTTTTTGGTCTATTGTAAATTTTATGTAAAGTTAATGAGTTTCGAGATATTCAATAGGCCTATACAAAATTTGTAACGTTGTGGCAATTTTGATGTGCATGGTTGGGAAAATGTATAATTTGTTTATAGTTTGACCATTATATTTTAAAACTATATTTGCAAAATTTTAACTTACTATAAAATTATCTCTTAAATAAAATTCAGAAAAACGCACAAACTCGGAGATTTTATCAATAATATAATATGATTTTTGTTTGTTTTAGTAGTTGGATAAATTGATCATTTTTTGTAGTTAAGCTTTTACACTACACAACACAAATCACAATTTCAACTTAGAATATCAATCCGTTTTTGAGACAAAAATTCTTATGTGGAAAATCAAAATTGCTAGTGTGTGCCAAACTAGGGACTTCGGAATATTTAATGATTGTGTGAATTGTCTTTTGCTCTAAAACAATTCCTTAATGTATTGATTGAGAGTTCTGAAACACATTGTATATATTATGATTTTTCCTGTGACAACTTGGAAATCTGTTTACATTTGCCACTTGGTGATGGAACTAGCCCACATTTATTGTTTACACAGGTAGTTCCAAAAGTATATTTGTATTGACAATTTTCGTGCATTTCTCAGTACAAACACTGTAGGTTGATTCATCATGGCCTAATTAAAACAAACTGATTCTGTTTTCATCAGAAATAAAGAGACTTTTTGCATTTTTCAGTTTTAACGAAACATAAACGTCAAGTGGGATGTTCTTGTAAATAGTACCTACATTATGCAAACTTTTCTAGTTGTATATCACAAATGTAATTTCTAAAGGACCATGTTTTATTCTAACCGCCATCTTTGTAAATAGTTTTTGCACACTTTAGGACAGGTTAGAGGTTTTAATGTGTTTTATAAAGTGTAATCAACTCAATCGTAATTTTTGTAATTTGTCCTTGACATTAAATGATCAAATACTAGTTAATAGTTATATAAGTTGTGAAACTCGTTTCTAAGGGTGTTTACATTGCAAAACTGTACTTCATGTCTTGGCAAATGCTCTGTTTTCACTTCACTACGTCTTTGACAGGTTAGGTTTAAGGTTGCTTTATGTTATTTGCATATTTCGGTAACTAACCGAAGCATAACCTGTCCTATAGGTTATACAATTTTGATTAAATTGGTACTTTTAAGGTTTCTTGACGTTTGGTTTACCGCCATCTTTACAACAAAAGATTTATGTTTAGTAAATATTGACATTACACTACACAATCTGGTGTAAAAACCTTCATAGTTTTGGAGTGTCCGGTTAGCCTACTATGCGAAACTCGGATCTACGTAAAGGCCTACTATAGCAAGGTCGAGGCCGGAATCAGAGAGGATCTACAAATAACAAAGAGATTCTAATTGTAACGCTTCAGCATATCAGTTGTCAGCGTGCTTGTCGTTACAGAACGCTGTTTACTCCGTGATCAAATTGTAGCAAATTCGCTGCCACAGATGCACAACGCAAAACAGTACACTATGATTCATGCGTACAGATAAGATAATGCTGGCGTCAGATCAACAAGTTAATCAATATTTGATAACGTAGTTTGTGGCCTTGAGTTCATTGCGCAGCGTAGTTCGCGCAGGTACAGGTTGCACTCGATAGAAACGTGTGTCGAAGCCAAATGAGATCGAGGTTTAGGTTCATTCAGTTATTCGTATTGCGGACTGTAGTTATTGTTTAACGGACTGACTGACTTCTTTTTGTTTTATTGTTAACGCGGGACATATTTATAGGCCGCGGGTGTACATCAATGAAAAGCATTGTTAGGCCTGTGGATGCAATGCTCCCATTCATTTATTCGACTTTAATGGATCATTGTATTGTTTAGATTGGAAGTACGTTTGACATTTTAAAACTAAAGTTATTCGTAGATCCTTTATAGGTTAGGTTCGGTCAGATGTACAGTATTAAAAGGTCTACAAGATGATCCTGCACTTTTTCCCAAGCATTTGTATGTATTCGTAAATCATATTTGTAATTCAAATTATGTTAATTAGTAAATCATTCTTATGATTCTTATGAAAGAAGACGCATTACTTATAAAAATATCCAGTTGCTATAGATGTTATATCCAGATAATAAGTTAGCTCTTGTATATAAACATTTTATAATATATAGAAAGTTCACATCTTAATAAAGTTGTGTAAATTATATATGTTTTGTTTGATAGTCGAAATGGTCGTCGAACTTTTTTTGACGTAATGTTTCTACTATAAAATTTACTTCTTTCTCAAACGCAGTTTTATTACGGTGACCCATAAGATTAAAAACCTTAAGATAACAGATGTAATCGACTTGATTCATCGTTTCAAACAAAAAAGCTAAGGATTTTTTGAAGCCAACAGTTTAGGATCTACAACCATTAAACAAATTTCAAACGCCAGTTAATTTTAAAAAGAGATAGCTATACTAATATTATAAAGAGGTAAAATTTGTTTGTATGTATCTTTGGAACTACTGAACCGATTGAAAAAATAGTTTTGCTAATAAAAAGCTACACTATCCGTGAATAACGTAGGCTATAAGGCCTATACTCTTAATTCATTTTGATAAAAAACATTTTTTATTTCAATATTTGTAAATTTAGCCGGAAAAATTTCTTAGGTTAGGGCTATGCTGATGAACTAACACATAGAGTTCTTGAATGTATTTACATTAATTGCCATAGCAACCAATTGAATAAAATAACAGATAAAACATCTGTTTGCTCTAATATTTCCATTAACAGCTGATTTCAAACTTTGAAGCAATCATTTGTATTTATAACTTTTAGGTTACGTTTAATAAAATGTAGACCTGAGCCTTGCTGGTTCTTTTAACCTTTATTATAACTGATGTTATAAAACATACGAAATAATTTGATTTGAACATTTAACATTATTTACAATCTTAGCTTTGGGGTTATTATTAATCCTACACCTTTATTATAAAGAAAACATAACATTATTATGTGTATAGAAGCTTCTAACGGGGAAGCACGCAGGGGTTTCTTCTAGCTATATATAAATTGTTAATTATCACAGAAAAACTTTCGTAGGTACTAATTTCACCCAAGGGTCAAGAAAAAATTTATGTTTTCGTAGAAAACTTCATAAAATATTTGAAAAATCTGAATTTTATGGATCCGTATCTTAAACTGGGAAACAGAACTGTTTTAGGTTATTCGTTTGTCTGTCCGGAGCAGACTTAGGTATCTCAGTGGTTATTTTCCATAGATTAAAACGCATAATATTCCACATATAGGCCTATTCTAATAATCAAAACAAAAATCCTACTGAGAATTTTTATTAAACGTAGAATGCAAATTCTCTGGAAGTCGTACCTACATGTGGGCAAATAAACCGCTTGTAATTCGCATCAGTTGATCTCAAATTATAAACGGACAGCCTCAGAGCTTAGTTTTTTTATACAGAGAGATTATGTAGCCTATACAGTAGTGGGCTTATACGAGTTTAATTATTAAAATACATCGAGTGTAGGCCTACTTCACGAACCTGTTGGAAATGAAACTGTATGAAACAAATTTGAGAAATAGTGAAAACACATATTGGCTACCATCCTAATTATTTGTATATATGTCGCCAAAATTAGATTAATCTAGTACGGTTGCCAAAAATATCAACCTTACCAAAACTTCGAAATATAATGTGAGCCAAGGTTTATTGATGTGCTTAAATTTTACAGAAATTATGAGAAAATGTTTCGACTAAAAACTATTTCGACAAAACGAAAATTAAGATTTGATATTTCCAGAGTAGGCCTACATGGCTGAGACCTATCTGTTGTGACTTGTGAGGAAGTATTAGTAACGGTGGTATTTATGTAGGAGGTGAATTTTGGTCATTCTGAATGAATGTCATAAATAATAATGAATATAAGACGTTCATTTAAAATGTACATCCGAAATTAGAATCCCTTCACAGGCCGTAGCCGCAATATGATTATCATAGAATGCAACATTCCGAGAACAAAAGTTACCGAGGAGACCTAGACATAGAATAATAACAAGAAGAAAATACCGGCATACATATACCAGACTTGATTCATAACTACCTCTACACCGCACCAACGGCGACGAAACCAGCGGCACACATCGACTGGATTTGATTCATAGCTTCCTCTACGCCGCGCCATCGGTGACGAAAACAGGTTTCCCAGGCGATTCATGCTTGGTCTCCGTGAAAGTGTGACCGATGGTGACGCCTCTGAGACTGGCTTGCGATACCGTCCGTCTGTCACAACCTATTCTGTTTTGCATATCCTTTGTCTTCAAAAGATACTGTATGCAGTCTTGTGTGTTTGTTTTTATAACGCGATGAAGGTCTTGATTACCGTTTGCCATAGGTTTCTAGTGAACTGAAAAGCCGAAAGAAAACTGCATTGTTAGAACTTATTTTAAAATTAGTGTATTTTGTAAGACTGTAAAAAGTCCTCCCGAGGTCGTCTGTTTCAGAAGGGTTAGTACCAAGGCAATATGAATCTCTAGAAGTAGGTGTCAATTATATTGTAACTTAAAACAAAACAAAAACGCAAAAAGTGTCCTTATAAATATAACGATGAAATGCAAATGACATTTCATATTTTTTGTATTATAGGGACAACATTTTCTTTCATTTGAAACAAACCGCATGAACATCGGCCCTGTAGATATTCAAAGTCGTAACCTAAAACAAAAAACGTTCCCTTATAAATATAATGATGAAATAAAAATTACATTTCATAATTTTTTGATGAAAATGATACCATTTTTTTCTCATTAACCGCATTAAAATCGGCCTGCAGATCTCCAGAAATAGGTATCAATAGGGTTGTCACTTAAAAAAAAGAAAAGGTGCCATTATAATTATAACGATGAAATAAAAATGACATTTTATAATTTTGTATAAGAATGGCAACATTTTATTTCATTTAAAACAAACCGCACGAAAATTCGGTCTTGAAGATCTCCAGAATAGGTATCAAAAGGGTCATAAAACATTTAAGGCTATTCTGAATTATTCTGGTCTACTAGTGGACTCGGCTACGCTATTGTTTGTTTTAATTTTAAGAGTAGTTATTCCATTTCATCCCTTTGACTTAAGTAATCGGATTGTAAATGTTTTAGTTTCTCACTATACTATAGTATAGAGAAAGTGTGATCGCAAAAAAAATCGATGTTGAGATTTTTGTGGAAATATCCGTTTTGGGACCCCCTGAGGCCAAAAAAGTGGTTTTTACAAAATGTCTTTCTGTATGTATACAAAACTAGAGCGAAAACTATTCGATCGATTTCAACCAAATTTGCACCAGACATGTCAATTAGGCCTGTAAAGATGCACGAAAAACGTTTTTGAAAATGTTTGAAAAACAATCCCCTTTTTGGCAAAAAAACCCAAAAAATTAGTTATTCTTTTTTTATAAAAAAAACGGCTCTAACGATTTTGATAAAATTTAGCTTATTTGTAGCCCTTAATGTACCCTACCATATGCAAAAAACCGCATCTTTCTAAAAATTCTCGTTTAGCTAATAATAATAATAACAGTTTTTTTGGGGTTTTTTTGGCCAAAAAGTGGGTTGTTTTTCAAAAATTTTCAAAATCTTTTTTCGTGCATCTATACAGGCCTAATTTGACGTGTTTGGTGAAAATTTGTTCGAAATCGATCGAATAGTTTTCACTCTAGATAATAATAATATTTATTAGTTAATCTCCTACTTTAATAAATCACCTCTCCTACCCCACCTACAATTATGAAGTCACAGTGAATCTGTTTAATAATTTAAATATGTTTGAGAGACAGTATGTGCCAGTTCCGGTACCGTTTATTTTATATCAATTAAGAATAATAATAAAAAGGCTAATTTTAGCTTTATAGTTAGTAGGAATTTAGTGCAATTTATTTTGATTGTATAGGGTTAGCTACTCCGTTTAAATATTTTTGTTTTTAGTGACCATATTATCTAAAAAAAATCCATGTAAGAATGTGTGTAAATTATGAAATTAGTTGAGTCGTTTTTGAGAACGTAGAAAAAGTAAGTGTATGGATTACTATTTAATTTTAAGTGTAGTTATTCCATTGCACCCCTTTGACTTAGTAATGAAATAGCAAATGGTTTTGTATATTGCTTAAACATAATATTACATAATTTTAGCTTTATAGTTTGTAGGAAGTTAGTTTAATTTATATTTATTGAAACGTCTAAACACTCCTGGCAATGATGTGGATAAACTGTGAAATTTCAATTGAAATTGGTCGAATAGTTTTTGAGTCTATATAGAGGACAAAGAAACATTAATTTATGTATAGAGAGAGAGAAATAATTAAAATTGCATATCAGAGTCTGACGTTATGAATTCGAAAAGTAATTTCTGGATAGTTGATAACCTATAGGATGAAGTTTTGGTCGCTATTGATTCTTTTTTAATTTTCAGAAAAATAATCATTTCAATGCCAAAATTGCACTCAAAAGTTCACGTTTTGTAGTGATAAATAACTTTTGCTTGACTAGTTTTATTTAGTTTCTTATTTAGTACCGTACTACTGTTGTATTTTGTAACCTGCAGTTGTCTTGTTAGCTTCGTATAGTCGAGCCTCTGCTGCAAATTCTCTGGATTTAATGTATTCTCAATAAACTAAACGCATTCATTGTTGTTATTTTTAAGATTCCACAGTGATAACAGAATCCTTGTAGTTTAGTCACGTCTGTCCGTTAGTGTGGCAGGCTCCTTCATTTTATGATTTTGTGTTTAATTTTACGATTTTTACCATTTTGTGTCATTTAAAATTCGGTACGTACACTAGTTAATGAAAAGTAAGGGTATGCTTATGAGTAAATTTACGGTGATTCTTGCCATCCAATTAATAAAATACATAAGCAAATACTTATTATTTTAGCATATCCTAAAGAGGGTTCCAGCATGTGCTGAAAATTTAAACCAATTGCTTAAACTAATTAAGTATCCTTATATATTATTTCTTAAAGGTGTTTTTTTTTTGTTTCAATGCCATATAATAAATACCTTAATTCTTCGTCAAAATTAATGATTGAAACATAATTTTAAAGCTTATGTTCCCCGCTATTGACGAAAAATAGACAAACAGCTTAAAATTAATGTTTTCGTTACAAAAAATTGATTAAAAAAACTTTCATATGAAAGTTCATATGGTTCCTAATGAAAGGCGCCATCTATTATCAATCTGTTTAACTAACGTGACAGCTGTATATGCAAGTGTAATCTATCACGTAAATCAATCAAATTAAATCAACGTAAAGCGTTATAAATAGTTATAAACTGTTGTTTATAAACCAACGTAAATAAATAAACGTAACTAACTTAATTAAATCAGCGTATTAAATCAAGTAAGTTACTCCTAACTTGCGAGATTCTCGCACGGGTCAGCTAGTTTTCTTTGTTTCTGATAAAGTTCATGAGATGCTATCAACTTCTTATACATTTTTTAAGGTTGCTGCAACTCATTCTTGAAGTCTAAATAAATTATAGTTATGGGAACTTAACCGGATCTTAGAAAATTTCAAGTTAGCCTAATAGGCCTAGAAAAGATTTAAAAAATAATGTTTATTATACGCAATTGTAGGCCTTTCGTTTTGATGTGGATCATTTTCAGTAGGCCTTCCTAGTTAAGGGAAGGCCTTTGTAATAGGGAATCAAATATTATTATAATAGTGTTTAATTGTAATTATTAAAATTTTGTTAATAATATGCAATTGTTTACTACAGCTAGCTTATCAATGCCTACAGTTTAATTTATTAACAATTACTGTACTATAATAATTTAACTAAATTAGAGAAATATATAAAACAAGATAGTAGTCTAACTTTATAAATTTAGTTTATAATAGAAACCTATAATTATAGTCGTAGTTTGTTATAATATTGTTAAAACAACGTTATTATGACCTATATACTGTTATAACAACGGTATACTTATACGGTATCACCTACAAAATTCTCGGTTTTAGTGTAGTTGAGTGTGACATCAGTTCTAACAGAATTAAACAAAACTTCCATTTTCCCAGTAAATACTGTATAAAGAAAATATACACTTCGCTGAGTACGGCAAATAAAATATTAACAATATGAAATAAGTATAAAAGAACGAACAACAAAACCAAAAGTTTAATAGGCGAATTGACATAGCGAACTTTCAGCCATCTTCCTAAGCCAAATATATATTTAAAAAAAAAGTAGGCTACTGTGACTGGTGAGTTTAAGTTAGTTTAGTTCAAGTTGTAAACCTTTGTTAAATTTGATTACGTTGTAAATATTCATGTTTCTTCTCTTGTTAGATTTCTTCAAATTTTGTTTTATTGGTTTCATTGCTGAATTGTTATTATTCCACGTTAAGATATTTAAAAAAATGTTCACGTAACTTTTCTATCGTTTTATGTCTTATATTTTGTTAACGATTGTTAGTATTTATCTTTTTAATGTTGGTAAAGTCTTTTAGCGCAAATAGAAGCAAAAATGACTGAACGTTAACCTGGATTTTAGTTGTTTTATTACTCTTGTAATTTCTATAATTTATTAATTTCTTTACCTAAGAAATTGTTTGTGTTTATAGACTCAGTTTAATCTGTACTTTCAGAGTATGAAAACATATTTAAATTCACTTTAATGGTCACGTTGTCCTAAATAATTACCAAATAATCTTTAAAATCACAAAAGTTAAACTAGTAGCCTATTTATTTTATAAGAGGTGGACTGCAGCATTTTTGGTCTAAAAAAGTTGTAGGTTTCAGAAAAGTCTGTAGTGCTAGGTTTGATAGTAAACACTTTAGATAGCAGTTAAATAATATTTGAAATAGGCCTCCAAATCACACAAATCCAATTAATTAAAACAATTTTTTTTAAAGATAGATATAACCTATAAAATAAAATAACAGCTATCAACAGTCATAGGAAGCAAAACCTTAAAGGCTGTAAGCAAGCTATTAGATGTCTGAAATTTGTATTAACAACATCCTTTAGCATATCTTATCTTAAAGTAAATGCTAGACAACCTTATGTTTTTCCTTACTAGTATTTCTTATAAGCATATTCTTAAGAATGGTAAGAAAAAGTGAATTCGTTTTCTACGCTTAAAAAATGTTATAGAGTAAATCATTTTGCAGAATGTTATAAACATTGGTTTTCCATTAGTACTGTACTGATAGCATTGGGGAAAACTGACCTCTTATCTTTAACTAATTGGAATGAAACTTCCCTCAAAAATAAAATTGCTATATACCAGTTCTGACTAGTTTAACAAATTATTTTTAGTAGTACAAGGAAAAATATATAGGTTATTTGTTAGACCAGATGACGCACTATAAATGTATAGAAATTCTCAAAAAACAAAGCGAAATGACTCGAAGACAAAATCTAGACTTTGTTTTAGTTTTACAATAAAAAAATGTTGGAAGGTTGTTACGATCAGGAGAGGTCGGAGAAAGTCAAAGAAAAGAAAAAAGTCAGGGAATTTTGGGAAATTGTAAAAAAAGCCAGGGAATTTAAGGAAACTATAAAAAAAGTCAGGAAATTTAGGAAAATTTTTAAAAAAGTCCGGGAATTTAGGGAAATTGCTAAAAAGTCAGGGAATTTAGGCAAATTGTAAAAAGGTCAGGGAAAATTGTTTTTTTAAAATTGATCGCCGATGATGCACAACACTGAAAGGTATTTCTTTGCTCTAGCTTCCCGTAAACACAAGCTGTTCAAACAATTTTTTACGTGTTTTGAAGTTACAAAATATTGTAATTTGAGATTAAAATAAATAACATTTAAGATTTTTACTTTGAAATAAAATGTTGTAATATGTATTTATTTATAATTTTTCGAAATACTTGTCTACCAAAAAAGGATGCTTCCTACCTTTATAATTGTGTATTCCCTTACTTATGATCCAGAATATGAGAATACAAATTGTTCACGTTACTTGCAATTATTTTTTGGTGTAGGCCTACATTTATTTAAATGCAAAATACTTTATGAAAGCCACTCCCTTCAAACATTTATAATTAATTATGTAGGTACAGTATGTATTTTATACTTATAGAACCAGAATATCATAACTATTATTAAAAATATTAATCTGCATTATATACTGGGAAGTTGATCGTGTGGTAGCATTTCTTGTTTTTGGTTTTTGAAAATACTCTTGTCTTTCAGAAGTTTCTTAGGACATTTTTTATTTTAATTGAGTTAAATCCTAAACAGAATCATAATGACTCACACATGGTGGTTTTATAAACATAATTTTCAAGAACTCGTGATTTAGGTAGTTTTATTTCTTTATATAATTCCTTATGGGCTTTACAACAAGCAATTTTTTTTTTCAATAAATATTTTTAAAAGTTTAAAGTTTTAAAAGTGACAATTTAACCATCGCATCCATGCGTTATTTGAAAAGAATTGTATAAATTATTTTCAGAAGATTTGAATTAATGTTTGTAGACTACCATTTTAAGAATTAAACCCCTTCTCTCGGTTACGCATATTTATGACTAATAACCAACTGCAAGAGATAAAATGTTGCAAACTTGTGCAAGACAAGATTGTAAAATACAGTCAGCTCTCATGTAATCAGTCAAACTAAATAATGGATGACTTTTATCTCTGTAAATTAATCCCGTATTATCAACAATTACAGACTGAAGATTAACTGTTGTGTTTAATCGTCTAACTTTCAAATTGATAGGACCTTATCCAGTTTACATCTTAAAAAAACTAACATAACATATTTTTAAATGTTAAATGTTTGTTCTTTAAAAATATTAAACAATAACTATGGTGTTATTTCATTCAAAAAAGTGTACCTGCTAATCATATACTTCACATTTTTTGTGTAGATTAGACACTCAAAGATTTATCTTAAAAAAAACATGTAAGTGTTAATTATTTAATATAATTTCGGCTAAAAATTTAGCTTCTTGTAAAAATAACAAGCAAAATTTGAAATTTAGAAAAAATTATCTTGCAAAAAGAATTGTTAGATGTTCTATATTTGGTTCTTGCGCATAATATTAAAAGGTAAAATAAAATAGACAATTTAGTTACAAATACTACATTAATTTTTACATTTTGTCTTCCTATCTGTTAGGCATAAATAATGTATTCGCTTGTAACGATACTAGAGGAATCCACTGCTGGATTTACGCACAGACTATATTTTAACACAGCAAAACTCTTTCGGGTTAACAAACGCTCTTCCCCGTGAATCTCCTGCGAGCAAGAAGGTGTTGAGGCGATCCATTCCCAAGAGATCAGTACGACAGGATGCCTCCGAAACCAACCCCATTTTTTTATGAGGTATCTTAAAACACAGCAAAACTCTTCTGGGTTAACAAACGCTTTTCCCAGTTCCGTGAATCTCCTGCGAGCAAGAAGGTGTTGTGCCGATTCATTCCCAAGAGATCAGAACGACAGGATGCCTCCGAAACCAACCCCA
>JAGFPH010000487.1:265224-327839 GCA_018207615.1 Philaenus spumarius
TTTATAAAAAAACGGCTCTAACGATTTTAATAAAATTTGGCTTATTTGTAGCCTTTAATGTTCCCTACCATTTGCGAAAACCCGCATCTTTCTAAAAATTCTCGTTTAGCTAATAATAATAATAACTGATTTTTTGGGGTTTTTTGGCCATAAAGGGGGTTGTTTTTCAAAATTTTTCAAAACCTTTTTTTGTGCATCTATACAGGTCTAATTGACGTGTTTGGTGCAAATTTGTTCGAAATCGATCGAATAGTTTTCTCTCTAAGATAATAATAATAATATTTATTAGTTAATCTCCTACTGTAATACAAAATCATCTCTCCTACCCCACCCTACAAGTCACAGTGAATCTGTTTAATAATTTAAATATGTTTGTGAGAAAGTATGTGCTAGTTCCTGGTACCGTTTATTAAATTATTTATTTCTGATGTGCATCTAATTAATCTGCGTGTGATTTATCACGGGGACTTACTAGTTAGTAAGTTCTTTCACCAAAGATTAGTCTAAAATACAAAATACTATAGAATTATGATAATGTTTTATAATAATATGCATTTCCAAATAAAAGTAAAACAATATTTCCTTTAAATCAGATTTTATGTTACAACAATCGATTAATGGGTATACAACCAACGCTTTTCCGGTTATACTCTACTGACATTGTTATAATGTATTTATAAAAGTTTAGCTAGTTTTTTTTCAAATTATTATAACACATTTATCTATATTTAAATAAATTTAAACAAAAACAGTTATTGTAAGGAAATTATAATAAACTAATGGTCTCACAGATTGTTGTTGATCTTGTCATTGCCAACATTAGGCCTACTGTTTACATTTATCTTAGACGGTTTAGCTGGCCAGTGTGCGGCGTAAAAGATACCTAAAGTTTTCTCAAAGCTTTTTTCAACTCTTCAGCTCATTAAAAATTGTATAAATTTAGCCGTGATACCCGGGCGGCAAAGCGTAACACGTACAAGTTTAATAGGAATGAGAAAAGTGTTTTTTGAGTAATTGTTTATGAAGAAATTGATAAATTTTCCTTTTTTTAATTATGTAGATAATAAATTAAGATTTAAAACGCTATGAACGTGCACGAGACAAGACTGTAGATGTGCAATGCGGCAGTTGCTTAGGCCTATATGAACAACCATTAAGTTAAATAATTAATTAGGTTTATCTTTATAAATTAATTTTGTACTGTCAACAATTAATTAACAATTGAAGATTTACATCTTGTTTGAAAATAACCTATAAATTGTCATTTCGTAATAATTTATAAATTATAAATTTCAATTTTGTAATTTTTATACAGTTATAACCTCCATTGATATATATTAGGGTGTTTGATAATGTTGATAACACACATAACGTGTGTGATTCATTCGCAACTTTTTTGAAAGTATTGAAACACGCCAGTTCGTCCGAATTATTAATCAATTTGAAATAACGTTGGCTAAAACAAAATACGAATTAATGGTTGGATTACTAATTATTTCTTTGTCTTAAATTCTGGTGCAAGAATTCATGTAGGCTACTTGTATGGCAATACTATTTTTCAAAGTATGAAATACTTTATGAAAGTAAAAAACTAAGTTATGCTTTATTAAATCAAACCTTAAGAATGCGATGTGCCCAAAAGTAGTCAACTTTATTAATTACGTCATAGCCGTATTTATATTACCATGTCCTCTTGGTGTGGTACTTGAATGGTTTTATACCATCTGTAAAGATTCCTTTTTATTACCATGCTTCTGGAAAAATGCCATCTCGTCTCAATTCATTTTTTGTTATCACTACAACAACTACCTATAATTTGACTTGGATTTGTATCTTCAATTATGTCAGAAATTAAAATCTTATCACATTTGACATTAAAGCCGATGGCTCCTTTTACACTTTTCGGTTTTGATCGTATGGCAAAACACCGAACGGCGAAATTCTTTTAGTGGAGTGAACAAGTACATAGACCCCTTCACATTAACGAGGAAGATCTTATTTTTATATTGGTTGGGTTTTCCGCCGTTGCTGAGGAAGTAACCGAAGTCACACCACTTTGACGTAATTGGTAAATCAAGCTGGCGTTGTATTTTTGGACAGCTGGTTTATTTCAACTGTAGAGTGACGAGGCATTGTTATCGTAATGATCCCTCCCTATTGAAAGGCTTCGTGATCTTTTAGTATTGTTTTTGGCGAGTGGTGTAAAAACAAAAACTTCAAAACTCAGTGCAAGAACATTGATGGTTTATTTGTAATGCACAAGGTTTTTGAAACGATGACATTGTGGCCGTTAATAGTGTATTCGTATGTATAATGTTTTCTAAATAAATGCAGAATTCGAATCGGATGTTGCGGAAGTTTATTTTTTGTTTGTCTACCAATAATAATTTTTAAAAAACAACACTTTTTATTATTTAAATAATCTACTTGTTTGACAAACGCATACGTTTCATTTATACTAACTACTTAAATAATGTGTAATTCAATTAATTATTTTCTTCCTAAAACTACTCTTTCTCCGACCTTAGAATTGAATTTAAGCTGTTGGTGGGGACCAGGAACTGTGGTGATGGCACCCAATCACAGATCAAATGACTATATGTAGTATGCTTTAAGCAAGCGTTATGGAGGGTATCATTACTACATCATTATCTCTTTTTGTTACTGCTAGTTTGGTTGTTCAGTCCAAATGCCCTTTTAAAAACGTATTCAACTCATGAGATTTAAAAAAAGCCTGCCGTGAAGCCACGTGGTATCAAGTTCAAGGTCGAATCATGCTTCGCCAACTGTTCTCTTCCCCTCCTGCCAGTCCTATTGTCCTTTCTTCGACCTCACTTGCTACATGAAACTCTTGTAGTATATTTTTTGGGCGACTGTTCTACAATATTTATTTACTACTTCGGTCGTATTATTTATATTCTTTGACTCTTCGAAAAAGGATCTATTCCAACGTTTGGTGGAAAATTACGCCACTATTGATTTGAAACAAAAATTTTCACTTTTGTAATTAATGTTGAACCACATTTTTCAACCAAAACAACTCTGTCAGATGCCAAATGAACTGGAAATTTTAATATTTTTCCTTATAACTTATGTGCACAATTACAACATGTAGGCCTAATAGAATAAATAATGCAGATCGTTCATTGTTCATGCAATTTCTAATTTCTATCGCATCTGTTTTCTGAAAACACCCGACAATCAATAGGTTTCCCTTAATATTGTGATTGTGTAATATCTTTAGAAAGTAATAATAGTTACGAGTTTATTTAATTCATCTTTGGAATAATTTTTTGCCTGATGTATCTCTGATGGTGATCACGGCAAAGCGGATCTCGTGAGTCAGCCCGTTGACATTCCAGGAAAAGCCAGCAGGTTTCTGCGATGACTGGAGGACCGCAGATGGGAATTCCTCCGCAAGGAAGTATAATAGAGATAGTGTGGTACATAAATAGAGTGGACTGTGGACGCAGCGCCCACGAACATTCCTTACTCGGCCGAGCCTTTCCAAGGATACACGCCTACAGCGGTCAAAACTGTAACTAACTATACACTCAATGTTTTATAAATTATGGTTTAAACTTACGAATAACCTTTCAGAAGCTATAAGTCAAATACAGTAACGGTTTTGACAGATTTGAGTGGTACCGTTTTTCAAAGACATGATTTGAAACATTATATTTACAGGCAGCAGAATATTTGTCAGATGATGTTGAATAAGTTTTAATTTTTACTTTAAATAATACGAATGTTATTTATATTTTTGTAGTTTTTTTTTTAACTAAGTACATTTTTTGATTAGTCCCTCAATTTAAACTACAACAATGAAATTGATTTCATGTTAACAAAGTAAAGTTATCGACTTATTCAGACATACTAGCATAAATTAGTTTTTAAAAGTCGGCTTACAATGTAATCAAAGTATCTGGCCTAACATCAAAAAAATTATTGAGAGCAAACGCAAAAAATTGTCAACAAATATGTTAGGCCTATAATGTGTCATTTTGATTATTACGAATCCATTGAATCTTTCATCTTTTGGGAATGTTGTGGGTCCTGTAGTTCTGGTAATAAACATAGTTAAGTTCTTGATTCAACGTTGGCACCCAATGTGTGGAACCTGGGTAAGAATAAGGAGTAACTCAGAACTAGTATACTATAGCTGAAATGTCAAGAAAACTTAACGAAATACACTTTAAGAATGAGTGAAAACGCCGTCACCAGGCTTATACATACAAAAAGTTGTTTAGACGTCAAACATAGACAAAGTTAGTTTATACACTTGTTAGCTTTAGTTTTTCATTTGATAACGAGAGTTGATTTATACTCTCGAAACGTCGTGTGCTATCATCTATGTTGGTTAATTAGACCAAAGATATTTTAGGACAATTTTTCGCTTTAATTTTTGCGGCTATGCCCTCTAATATTTTTGAGTTTTTATAAAAAATTAAGGAAAGCTGTCTATAATATACCACTCGTGTGGCACATATAGTATTGTCTCGAAGGAAGCGCACAGTGCAATAATGTTCCACTTTAAACTACTACATAATTGCATACCTCTTATATGTTTACAGACAGGAAACATACTCTGATTAGAGACTGTTAGTAAGTACATTCAGGCTATTTTTTTTAGGGTTGCAACTTTGTTTTACAAAACCATGTACTGTATTTGGTAACAATATTAAAATAATAATTTACCTCTTCTAGGAATCGTCGTTGACTCATCATGTGCGTTTATTTCGCACATTTCTGTGTGTTCGCTAAATTCACTGTGCGTTAATTTCACACATTTCTGTGTGCGCGCTAAATTCACTGTGCGTTTATTTCGCACATTTCTGTGTGCACTAAATTTACTGTGCGCTTTTTCGCACATTTCTCTGTGTGCGCTAAATTCACTATGCGTTTATTTCGCTCATTACTCTGTGTGTGTGCTAAATTCACTATGCGCTTTTTCGCACATTACTCTGTGCGCGCTGAATTCACTGTGCGTTTATTTCGCACATTTCTGTGTGCGCGCTAAATTTACTGTGCGTTTATTTCACACATTTCTGTGTGTGCGCTCAATTCACCGTGCGCTTATTTCGCACATTTCTGTGTGTGCGCTAAATTCACTGTGCAATTATTTCGCACATTTCTATGTGTATGCTTACTTCGGACATTTCTGTGTGTGCTCTAAATTCTCTGTGCACTTTTTTCCGCACATTTCTGTGTTCTCTAAATTCACTGTGCGCTTATTTCGCACATTTCTGTGTGCACGCTAAATTCACTGCGCGTTTATTTCGCACTTTTATGTGCGTGTGTGCTAAATTTACTGTGCGCTTATTTCGCACATTTCTGTGTGTACGCTTATTTTGGACATTTTTGTGTGTGCTCTAAATTCACTGCGCGTTTATTTCGCACATTTATGTGTGTGTGCTAAATTTACTGTGCGCTTATTTCGCACATTTCTGTGTGTACGCTTATTTCGGACATTTCTGTGTGCGCGCTAAATTCACTGCGCGTTTATTTCGCACATTTATGTGTGTGTGCTAAATTTACTGTGCGCTTATTTCGCACATTTCTGTGTGTACGCTTTTTTCGGAAATTTCTGTGTGTGCTCTAAATTCTCTGTGCACTTTTTCCCGCACATTTCTGTGTGTTCTCTAAATTCACTGTGCGCCTTTTTCGTACAGTGGGCAAGCGTATCCATTTAGAACTCCCACTGAAAACTCACTATTTATACAAAATATTTTTTTCAAATCTCAGTGCTTCAAAAGGCAGACATTATGAAGAAGTGAGTGTTTACATATTTTAAGTAAACCTACAAAAAAAAAGCAGTTACGACTACATTGCTCCATTTCAAGATAGCGAGCATAAACCAACATAATTTTGATTTTAATTTTTACTAGAACCTAAAATGCCATCAATCATTGCTAATGGCATGTCCTTAAAATGGTAAAGTAGGTCGTATAAAATCAACATCTAGTGGATTATTTGTTTTAAATCATCATACAATGATTATTTACTCGTTACATAAGAACAGTTAAAATCAACCATATCATACCTAATTCATTTAATCAGCGCTTCCACTATTTTTTATAAAAAAGAAACTAAAAACGTTAAATTCGGTATTGTGTAGCCTTTTTGAAATTACAAATATGATCAAGGTTCAAATGCGAAAAACATTCAGCTTAAAAGCCCTTTGATATCATATACCATTTGAAAATTTTTAGATATGGGCTTTTAACGTTCCTCGTAATTTTAAAATTTTTAATGTTGAAAAAGTGTCCAATCTGAACATTGTAGGGTAATAATGCTAGGTAAAATTTTGGGTTATGTATTTTAAACTAAAATTTTGCACGTTTATGGTCGCCAATTTGAATCGAGATCCAGATGTTTAGGCCTACTTGAAAATACCTTTAAAATGATATAAAACTCGACCTACATTTGTTTTTTTCAGTTGATACCAAGTGTCTTGACTAATTCGTTTATTCGTTATACATACTGCACGAGTGGTCTGGTGCAACTTGTATGCGTAACTGCGAAGTAATTTATTTAGACATTTAACATTATTTATAATCTTATCTTTGAGGTTATTATTAAACCTACACTTTTATTATAGAGAAAACATAACATACGTGTGTAGAAGGTTCCAACGGGGTTGGCGTGCGGAGCACGCAGGGGTCTTCCCTAGTTTATAATATTTTGTGAATAGTGCAGTAAAAGATTTTTTAATTTTGTACCCAACAGAATTTTAAGAAATTTGTACAATTATGTTATGAACCTTACCATCATTTAACTTTTTTTACATTGTTGTTGATAGTATAACTTTTTCATAGTTTATTACTTAACCTAACCTGTTAAAATCATCGACCTCAGAATTAAATAGACGGGACAAGTCGAACGCAAGAGTGAAGCCAGTTTTAGAGTCAAATACTCACACAATATGGCGGAGTCAAATACTCACAAGTCGTGAGCCGCCGGCCGGCCGTCCGTAGGCCCTACATGTTGCCGCGAAACGAAGCTCGTGTTCTAACTGTTGTATGATAGAAACTACAATAGCTAATTTTTTCAAAAAATACTTTTCGGAAAATGTAGCTTTTCAGCTACACTTCTCTCGCTTACATGACGCACCTGCCCTAAAAACCCTAAAAAAATTTCGCGCAATGCAACTTTTTGATGTCACGAATTAAAAAGTCTAAAAATTTTTTTTGGACTTTATTCGATTTTTAAAGTGCCAAACCATTTTTATTTTCAAATTGTGAACACACCATTAGCGTCCCACACTATTAAACTGTAAGTTTGTCAAATTTCAAAGATTTTCGAGCATTTTGAGCTATTGAAACCACGGAGTAAATGAATAGGGCGCACTGAAAATGTCACTCCTCTCTAGGGCCTTTCGACGTTTCTACCCTCACGCAAGATGGCCGATCTTATTTCACACGTACTATGAAATTAAATGCTGCTTTAATTGCCAACAATATTCTTTGTTTACATTAAAACTTGATAAAATATTTTGTAAAAGTTAAAATCTACCTCTTTCATTTGACGATATATAAATCTTTTATAAACTAGCCTGTCTCATTTCATAAAAATACTTTTGATAAAGTACATGATAGATTAAGATGGGTATTACACTATTACATATTTTAACAAAAACCTTGTATAAGTTCTTTGAAAAAAATATCTGATAGTGTATGCAAGAATATAGGCTATGACTGTATAAGCTAAAACGAATTAATACAGTATATCTTTTGTGAGGTCGGGGTTAGAACCCTTCTGCTTACCTAAAATTTAAAATTTGCAAAAAAGTAACAATAAATATGAGTGAACAGTGTACACAAACACTAAATCCAAAGAGATCAATTCAAGACTCTTTTATAAGTTACAGCTCAACCGATATTTAAATATTTGCCTTTCAACTGTTTTGTAAACTTTAGTCTACCACTAATAATAAAACTGTTTGTGCAAACAAAACAAAACTAGCTGAATAACCTAAACCACTATATTCAGATATTGCCGAAATGTATTTGTAGGATTTAACGTACGTTCAATGTGTTATCATAATTACTCTGATAAGCCTAATCAAGTTAAAAAGGCCATGAACCATTGGTCAAAGGGAATAAATATATTCTTTCTATATATAAATCTCGAACAATTTCATGAACCTAAACGAGTGTTTCATCAGTAGTGCTGTGTTTTTGAGCCGAGCATATCTTTCGACCTTTTCAACCTCAACAAATCAGTCAATTCGTTTTATTTATAACAATCGTTTCGTGGAAACGTTTAGCATTTTCTTGGAATTGAATGCATGTTACGTTTGAAACGTGTGCGTAGAAACGTAAGTATGTAGATAAAACTTATTTACTGTGTAGTATAAATGTATAGAAACGTATTGCGTAATACAATTTTCATAATAGGCCTACTTTAGAAATGTAAAATTTATAAAACTAGCGTAATACGTTGTACACAATTAGGAAACGTTTAACGAACTATATAAGCATGTTATTTTATGTGTGTATTAGTTAACGATGAATCATACATTCAACAATACAGTCACTTGACGTATTACAACACTGACGTTTCGATGACAAAGTTGCCATCATCTATATTTATGTGAATTGAAGATTTGTAGGCGTGGCTGACTTGTTTGTTCGGTCGCCTAGAATTCATGAATCTTTAGTTTATATCTAGCCATAATAGTTAACAAAATGATGAGTGTTCCTTACAAAATGGAACCCTTATCAGGCTTATTCCCTTCTCCGCCACAGTTATATTTCTCAGGAACTGACAATAATTGTAGAAATATAATAGCACTGTGAATTTTCTATACTTTGATAACACAATTATTGAATAAAAATAATAGTTTTTAAATTTAATTTAACTCTTAACAACAAAAATTACCTTACATTTTAAATTAAGTTGACTTTATTTATACATTATATTTACACTTACACAAAACAAAGAATATTGTCCAGTCAGACTGCACAATGTAACTCATATCCTATTATCATTCCCCCCCCCCCCCAGTAAAGTAAATATCCAATCAGGTTTCTGCAAGTGCAAATACAGAATGGCTTAACTATCAATTTGTCTACCAGTTATAAAATATTTGTAGGCCTAACGTTAATAAAACATTGTAAATAACAACGAAAAATATACAAGCTTTAATTAAATTATGTTAGCTCTCACTTCGTCCTTTTACTTTCTAACTATAATATAGAAAGTATAGTAATCGCAAAAAAATCTATGTTGAGATTTTTCTGGAAATATCCGTTTTGGGACCCCCGAGTCAAAAAAAGTGTTTTTTACAAAATGTCTGTGTGTCTGTATTTATACAAAGCTAGAGAGAAAACTATTCGATCGATTTCGAACAAATTTACACCAAAGAAATTAGCACGGTTAAATTAGCCGTATTATTAACATTATTTAAAAGTTCGTTCCACATTGTTTTTATCTGACGGTCAAGAAGCGGCTGAAGTGCGATTTAATTCGCAAGTATACAAGCAGTAAAGCAGATTAAACTTTTACGTGCACAAAGCTAAGGACATAATGTTCATATAAAACACATCTGTGAGTTGTTCATTGTTGCATCTTCAAGGTCATCGAGACGCCATTCATAGTGACCTGTTGGTACGTGACGTCATACTCAACCAAAACATTTGCACCAGTTCAACGCTCCCTAGTGGCTTGTTCAGGAATTTCTGTCCAGCCAGACAAGTGCTTTGAGCTGCTCGGAACAAAGGGACAAGGTTTTAAATGGTTTGCGTTTTGAGTTAAATCGCTACGAAAATAAAAGGGGCATAATTGTTGCTCTTTTTTCTCGGATATTCGATATACAAATGAACAATTTTTTTAAATATGATCGAGCTTTACTAGTGAGAAAAAATATTTCTAAGAGTAAAATCACAGAACACAATAATTCTCCAAAAAATACCAAGCTATAATGTAATTGTAGCTCAAATGTCACTGAAGATGACGGCTTTGTGGTTAAAACACATTTGACGAATAAACGTATCTTTTAGTTTATTTTTAGGAATTATTTATTTATATATAATACAGTTTATTTCTAAGAAATAACACGTTTGGGAGTCTATAAATTTCGCTTTTGTAACAAAAACATCGGCTAAATAAAGTCATATTTTTAGAATAGCTAAAAACTGGATAACATAATGACATGGTTGTCTAATCTAAATAGTTGTTCTTGAATGTAAGTAAAAATACGTAATAGTTTGTAAGTTGTCATTTTATAGTAATTTTTATTTTTATTGAACTCTGAATAAGTTATCAAAGTTATTTGTGTAGCCTAATTATGCGCCTTATAATATCGACTGATTATCTTGTTTTTATTTAATTATAAAATTTACATTTTACAGAAGATGCAAACCTGCTGTGCTTTAATTAAATCGTTGCAGTCGTTTTTGGAAAAAATGTTATGAAAGAACACAAAACAAGTACAAAATCTATGGAAACTGCTATTAAGAAACTATGTTATCAAAACTTGTATTAGACAAAATAACTTATTCAAAACATCTGTTTCAACTAACCAAAAAGTATTGGTTTGGCGATAAAGTAACATCAGTGAAACGCTAGAATATGACATATTCTTTCTTTCTTAATCTAAGTTCATTCTCTCAGATTTTCCAATCAAAATCCGTTAGTGAACATTTGAGAGGGAGCTTTTTATTCCTTATGATTGTTTTGTTGCAATCACTAATCTGAATCCAATTTGTTTTCCCGCGGATGCGCCTTTATTTCGAAAGTGAAGTTATAATTTTATCATTAAGGGCTAGTCGAACGATATGTTTTAAATTCATTCCACCCTCACTAAACCTTGTGTAAAGCCTTATCTGGATTATTAGATTATATTGCTTGATTTTAACAACAGATCACGATTTTCCCATTCGTTAGACAAACAGTAACAAACGTATTTAATTTAATTACTTTTAAAAAACTTTTGACAGTACGTACACACCCAACTGTCTACAGCTAAGGAAACATTCCAAGACCCGGTACGAGCAAAGCGAACGAGAAATTTTAAACTGGTTCGTTTTGTACTCGGTTTGTAATTTTCCTATGGAACCGCTGTAAGGTGAATGGAAAAGAAAGGGAGCAGACGGGGTAAACAGGTGTTACGACACGACAGGTGCGCAGACGCAATGCGCAGGGCAGGTGGCAAGGGATCCAGCTGCGATGCACAGCTTCCTGCCCCTGCATCTTCCTGTACCTGCCTTCAAACTTGTGTTTATGGTAAACAGGTAGAATACAAAAGGCCAGCTTTTTCCAATATATAATTGTGTCAGGCATTAAAATGTATTAAATACCAATACATGGTTCTAAATTCGACAATCGTGTTACGCATAAAAAAGGGGAAACGTATTATATGCAAATCTATATGTAGTATATAAAATATAAATACCACTCACTCACTGACTCATCACAAAATCTCAAAAACTACCAAACTGATTGCAATTAAATTTGGTATGTAGCTTCTTCTAGAGCCGTGGGTGCTCGCTAAGAAAGGTTTTCAAAAACTTCGAAATTTTAGGGGGGTTTCGGGGTCAAAGTTACTAAATCACGATTTCTCTAAAACTACTGAACGTACTGGAATTACATTTGGTATGTAGCTTCCTCTAGGGCCGTAGGTGCTGGATAAGATAGGTTTTCAAAAAATTCGAAATTTTAGGAGGGGTTTGGGGTGTCAAAGTTACTAAAAAAACCACTAAACGGATTAGAATGAAATTTGGTATGTAGCTTCCTCTAGTTCCCTAGGCGGGGGAGAAAGGAAAAAAAAAAAAAAAGAAAATTTTTGGGGGGGTGGGGGGGGGGGGGTCAAAGTTACTAAAAATCCCCATAAGTAAAACGTAACCCCATAAATAGAAATACATAATGTAATATATTTATTGATATTTTTTTTTTTGTTAATAGACATTTAACTTTGATTTGTCTATCCGTGCAGAGCCGGATCGGGCCAGCTAGTTTAATATATTACGAACATTAATAATCATGGAAATACCACTCTCCCTTTTTTAGTTAAGTTACGTATTTTTAAATTTCTGGATTATTTTTCTCAAGAAGGTAGAAGACGTTATAAACAAATAGGAGCTTATGCACTTACCATGTGCAAAGTTTTTAACTTAAGAATTCATTCGTCATAATCATTAGATGGAATTAATCAACTTAAATGACATACATAATATATCGTCGCATTTGTCAAATACTGCAGACTTTGTACTGTGAGGACATAGTCTATCTGTTACTTTTATTTACCGAGTATTATTATTTTCACGGATTGATATAAACTGTGCAACAGATTTGATGTGCATTTTTCTCTCGAAAAAGAGTTTCACCTTTGGATTGACTCTGTATGTAGAACAGAATTGCTTCCAATTCTAAAGGTACTGAATTAATTTCCTTGCATCTTCTGATTCTAGAAGTGCGCTGGAATCCATCCTAGATATATATTCCCCTAACCCTGTGATCAAGAATATTCTGTATTCAACAACCATACTTTGGCTGCGGACCGTGTTGTGCCGTGCTGCTTGGTACTGGGGTCACGCTGAAATACATTGGAAAACTAAAGCAGATTTAACTGCTATAAGGAAGCCATGTATTTATAGCCTACCGTGTAGAGTATAATATCATCTGATTTTGTGTTAATTTCGAATCAAGTCTTATTTTTTAGAAAGAACTTGTACCGGTGAAGAATAATACATTAAGGATTAATGGCACAAATCAGTCCATGGATGTCTTCATACCGTCCGTCAATATTGGTTTCTCGTCAACGCATCGATTATTCAATGCTAACCAATGGGGTTTTCATGGGGCATGGGAAGGTGCCACTTTTTCCATACGGTTTTAATTGTTATCCAACAAGCACCTTCTTTTAGAGAGTACAAAATTAAATCATGCACGCTGAAGGTTTCGCCTACCTAACTGCATGATGGGTGTTCATACCCAGACCATTGATATAGTGTTTCTGCATCGCTTGAATGTGATTGGTAATATTTAGAAATGCATGCCTTCTGTTAACGAGTGTTGTAATTTACTTGCTGTGTTTCAATTGTTCAATTTATGAGCCGTAAATTTATGGAAAAGGTATTGATTTTCGTATTCAGGCAACAAATTTTTTAAGGTCTTGCCCTTTTTAACGATATATTATATTAAAATTTATTTCAAGCCATTTTACTTTCAATTCCAACTGAGATTTATCGAAGGATTATTTTTGGTGAAAAAGGGATTACTTTTTGACCTCTCGTATTTAGAGACTCCCATTTTAATTCCTCTGAAAAGGGTTTAGCATGAGGTTTTTCTCTTTCAAACGATACAGAAGTTGTAGTCTTCATAAAAAGGAAACACTAATTGTTGATATTTTCGTTGAGTTAAAAATTACCTATTACAAATGATAAAAAGACGACAGATGTATTATTAGGATTAGACACATGAGTATAGCTGCAAATTGTATTTAAAATATTAAATACTATCTAAAGTTTTTCTATTAGCGTTCCGCACCTTAAAAGGAAAAACGGGACCTTAATAGAATCGCTAGTTTTGTGTCTGTCACTTCTCCAGAACGGATATCGGCATTGCGCTGAAATTTGAAATAGTTCGAGAAATTCTAATACTGTCAGGGAGGGAGGGGGGGTCGTTTGAAAGGATTTCACTGTTTTACTTAAGCAAATCAAATCTTGTTTGAAAATTTTGTGATTTGTATCCTAAAGCTATTTAATCCTCGTCTATTGTCTAAATTACTGCGGCTGAGATTTGTCGGTTTAGATGTTGATGTAAGAGGCAAATAGCAAATACGCACTTTATTGAAAAAGTTATAGGCTACAAATTATATTTTCTGTAAATATTCCTTTCCCCTATATATACGAAAGTATTGCAGCTAAAATTTTGAAAAAAAACCTCTAGTGTTAGAGATTCTCATACACTTTACAGAAAAACTAAAGCAGATCAGTATTTTTGTTTTTTTTCAATTTATGAAGGCTTGGGACATGTCACCTCGTCTTACTGGTGAACCACTATTGTATAATGTGTAAATACGGCTGGCGGTACGGAACCCTTGGCGTACTAGTCACACTTATCCTGTTTATTTGTATTTATCCAATAACAATCCACTGAAAAGAACAAAATACAGTAATAGGTTTACTTTGCTTTATTACATAATGTTCATCATTAAGGGGCTGCTTATGCAAACGAGATACACATCCTCTCAGGGGTTGCTTGTGTTCAAGGATTTGCAGATTAGATGTTTGTTTCTATTGTTACCTTTTATTTTCAATGTTGATGTAAACTCCGTTATAGTGAGTTTAATTATAGTATTGCTCAGGTTATCCGCAATGTTGCAGAGGTAGTTATATTATGGCTAGGAAATATATTCCATAGCGTTGTTGTGCTTTATAAAAATGTATATTTGGACAGTGACATGTTTATTTTCCCAAACTAGAAAAACAGGCTAAACGACCCTTAGGGCAAATACTATTGTATCAGATAAGTTAGATGGGAAAAATATATTGGTTTTTTTCATGCTAACAAATCTATAGCACCTGTAGTGAATAATTTTTAAAATGAGATAACAAATTTAGGGTATGGTAGTTCTTCAGGGGAACTTATCCTGCACTACTTTCTTTCTATTTCTTTTGATAGTGTCGTTTCTCTTAGTTTAATTTTTCCTTCATAAAGACGTTTAACTTAACAAATGTAGACTTATATTAATCATTGGTTTTTATGGCTGACTTATTTACATTGTTAAGTTTATTCCAGTCTAATACTTTAGAACAGAAAATGTTTAAGTAAATTCATGATTTTGAATTGTTTTGGGTTCCCACAGACCTGAAAAGTCAAAGAAATTCGTTTTAGGCCAGGGAAATTGAGGAACATTTTTTTAATCACAAAAGTATAGGGAAAATTTATCCAACTTTTTTAAAGTTTAAAATGTAAAGTTGAGCTAAGGATGTTACTTTTTACAATTGATACAACTTTCGCTAAGTCTTTGGTTTCAAAATGAAGTTGAGTAAATTTTTGATCTGTCAGCTATATTAATCCAGAGTTAATTAAATTTTATAGTTTATAAATAAAGTTAACTTATTTTTAATTTTGTTAATTTTTCCATATTAAGTAATTTTTATATTAAGTTTATATATAAACATTATTACATTTTAAATAATACTGTTTAAAAGTTTAAAATTAAAAGTTTGATGACGCTTTTCACTGTAAATGAAATGGATTAAATCCTACAAGTTGTTGAAATGTGTTAATCTTGTTACTATTAATTCGCAACAGCTGTTAAGAAAGGGAAGTAAGATAAAAGTTGAATGTTGGTAGGACTGGATAGAATGACGTCACTGCCATTCGTGTCGGTTAGGTTGTCGCTAATTGTAGGCAACTTTGACTGGAGATAGTGGGAGTGTGCGTTCCTCAGGCATACAGTCTGTGAAATAGACACTTGCTTCCTCATTGTGCTTGTCGCCTAGGAGGCGGCTGGCTGGCTGGCTTAGTTGCTATGTCAACACCCTTCCTCCTCCTAGTTTAGTCTACATTATTTGTCTTCATCTTATAGTACTGTTCGAACTATAATATGTTAGAGATCAGTGTTCCCAACCGACATTAGAATCCGTCTACAATTATTTGGAAAGATTGTCTAAACTAAGTGAATAAAAATGAAAAGTCGTTACTATTACCCAAATTGTGTAGCTATTACCCAATTTCATTAAAATTTGCGAAGGCCGTAGTATGAATAGTATTTGTATATAGCTAACCTAACTTCACAAATTCAGCACTCTGGATAGTAAGAGAATATGTGAGATTAAACAAAGAATGTAGTGGGCCCATTCGTCCATTCTTATATATTGTGTCTAGATATTTTGACTGCCGTGTATTTACAATAAGTTATAAAGCAATACAAAATAGAGAACCCTAAAATTTAAGTTTTAAATTTCGAAGTAAATAACTTTAAAATATACCTATTAGAAAGCTTCAACATTGCGGAAGAAAAGTATCAAAATATGTAAAATATTCATAATTTAATTAAAATGTTCATTTAAGTCGGTCAATTTTGCTCAACATAAATTAATTGCTGTATATTTATTTATATTATTTTCTCTTATTGGAAAACCTGAAAATCTAAATTAAAATTAAAGAAATGTATAAATTAGTCAAAAATTTACATGTTTTTAACCCCAGACATGAATTTAAAAATGCATAACAACCTTTGACATCTTAAACCAATATTCCTCAACGAAATTTTCTCTTTTATTTGGAGTTTAGCGCTATAATAGACTCATTCTTGAATCATCTGGTACAAAACAAAAATGTACATTTCCACCTGACGAATCACGGTGGGCAAATTGTTAAATCCACAATACAGACAGCCTAGGCCTGTCAAGGTCGACCAAGGACAGACCCGTTAGACGAATCTACCTTGTGTGGAAAGAAATCTGTGATGGGCGTGGCGAGACCTTAGTAAGTTATGTGAAAATGATCGGCCGTGTGCTACAGCCACGGTTACCGATGTAGAGTGTAGAGAAAGCCGGTCTATCTGTGTTGCTGTTTGGCTACCATACTTTTTCCTGCTTACGTCACGACTGAAAATATGATTCATTTTAAAAAGTAGAAGAAATATTAATTTATTTGAGATTACAAGAGATATCAAGATATTTGTTGAGCTTTTCATTCTTGTTTTAGAATATTCGCTACACAATTCGTTTATGCTTTCTTGGAAATATAACCTTAAAGGTAAAATAGGAAATCAGCTGGTTTAGTTGTTCGGTAAAAACAATGGCATATTAAGGGTTGAGCAATTAAACGCAGCATTTCTTCGGGAAGGACAAACCCACGTTCGAAAATGTCTATTCGTTCAAAAGTTGTATTCGTCATTAGTGACCAAAGACGACTATTTCGTCCTCTTTTGGGTTCGTTTCTGCTTATAACTTTAGACTGGTAGCATGTATATTCATTGGGTTCCGCACGCCGAGTTTTTACAAATGGCCACTGAGTCGATTCTGTAGGTTGCATAGTTTAGGAGTTCTAACACAAAAAGTGTGAATTTTTCTTAAACTTTTGGGTTTACTGAATTTTTAAACAGCTACAGCTGTGAACGGTAGTTTTTAGGAAACATCTGAGACCAATTAGGCGATTTGAATTTGAATTTTCTACAACTTTCATATTTGACATTTTTTTCTCCGACCGATCTAAGGGGTAAAAATGCAAAAAAAAAAACATTAGTTTTTGTTTATGTTTTGCTTTAAGGTAATTTCGGCCGTAACATTTGAACCGTTTGTCGGAAATAAGTGGCTTGCGGAAGTGAACTTCATACTTCATAATCAACTAGGATTTGTTATTGCACTTAGCCATCATAGTCACTAGTACAGCTAGTATAACATACATATATATGATGTTCAAATATATAAAGTTATGTAGGCTAGCTATTTCTTGAAACTAACGATTGCGTGAACCATAAATGTATTTCGGATGTTTCGTGGGAGTAACAAAAATTTTTAATGGAATATAAATTAGTTATCAATATAAAACTACCTTAAAAACTAACCACAGACGTTTAAAAAAAAATTGCGTAAACATGAACGGAGGTTTTTGGTTTGATGATGTAGCCTATTATTTCAAAAAAAGTAGACCGACGGTGTATTTTATGAAAAACAAATATAGTAGAAAAAAATATGTATAATGAGTTTGTTAACAAAGTTTTAGAAAAATTAGGAAAGAAATCATAAAAAGTGAGTTTCCGGTATATTTCAAAATATGGTAATTTTAACGACTTTCGAAGTTTTACTCTTAGAATTCTAAATAATCTTTTAGATTTTAAAAAGTGAGAAGTATATTTGTTATTACTTTGAGGCTCTCAATTCGCTACTGTTAAATTACGTATTTATTTGATTCAAAGATATCAAACGGGATAGGCGACGTTTCTGTTCTTTCTAATTTAATCTTCCTTGTTAATTTGTATCCTGAGTACAGTTTTTAAAAAAATCTTCAATTGTGTATTTACTAACAACTCATGCAACATCACAAAAGATGGAAAATACTGACGGGCTGACACGATGCAATTATAATGGTTTCGGTTTTACTGATAATATGTAAGGTCGGAACGGAGAGTACCTAACTCTGAATCATCATTTGAAATCCTAATTTAATTCCTTGTTCGAAGCTTTGTTGTTTTCGCCACCATATCCCCTCTCCCACGGCATACTCTATCTTCGTCGACAAAGACTAAATCGCTTTTCAACTCATCAATAACGCCACTGCCTGTTTCACACCCAGACGTTTCGTCTGTTTTATACTATCGTCGGTATTGTGCAACTTCTTTTTCTTTCCTGCTTTGTTTTAAAAATTACTATCACAAGAGATTCTGCATTACAGTATACCTTTACTTTGTTGTTGTTTTATTATACTACGTCGCAAAAAATATGTACGCTATTGGTTTTCCAGTAGCAATTTTTTAATATGATCTTCAGTTAGGTTGTTTAGATCAACAAATATAAAGTGCTGTATATCCCGATTGTGTTTAAAACCTTGGTTTAAAATATGATTAAAACTGCAAAATATTGATTAAACTATAAAAAGGAATAGCAATAAAATTATCAGTATTTTAATCATAATTTGACACTCTCTAACTACAACTTTTGGAATTTTTTTGAAGGGTGTCATTTATTTATAAATATGTTTGAAAGTAAATTAATTAATAATTGAAAATTCAAGGCGAGTTGCCATTAGGAAGAAATACAGCTACTTTTTCTTAAAATATGTTTCAAAGGTTTTTTATTTTCTTTGAAACCCTAGTTGTGTTCTTAATTTAAGTATTAATTTTCATTTTCAAAGAAATTTTAACACTTATAGACCATATACAAACTGGGCACTATGCAATTATTATGGCGCTAGAGCCATTTTGTTAAAATTTACCGTGCCACTTCGTAGACAAATTGATTGTCGTTTATACTATAGTAAATCCTTATATTTATAAAATGGAAGATTCTTTTATACAAATAAAAATTAAATTTTTTATAACAAATATGAAATTATTCTAGACAAACTACAGTTATAAAGTGTTTGGAACATTTACGCTATATAATTAGTCATATAATCTGAAGTGATAAAATTACGATAGCATGTGTCATACGAGTGTTAACAGAACATATGTTTATGTTTAAATGTATTACACATTGTTAAGAACAGCTGTCGCTAGCATTGTTGTTACACAATTAGACAGATTTTTCTTTGAGTAACAACTATTGTAACTTATATCAATGTATTTAAAGTGTTACGTCCGCTTTACTGAAATTATTTCTTTTTGAAGGCAAATGTAAAAAAATTACTTTTAACGTTGCATTGTAATTTTCCCCCCGTAATTTATCGCTACTGATAGATTTAAAGAACTCGTATGACGAAAACATATTTCCTTTATTGTCGAAATTATCTATTATAAGGATGTTAACTAAAACCCTAAATATTCAATTTTAATGAAACCATTACTGACCTAAACCATTTCCTTCCGGTTGACATGGCCTATGTTTGTTTTATCATGTTCTAACAAGTCGGGATTATTAATGATTTGTAAAAGGAAAAGCATTTTCTTACGCTGTTTGTTTTAAAGGTCGACCAAAATAAGAGGAAGAAAAGTTGACATTGGAAAGATCTACAAAATTATCCGCTTGGACGTATTTTCTACTTTTTACGGGTTTCTTATAATAAGCTTTTTCATCTTACGAAAGCAGTGTCCGAGGTGTTAAACTCGTTGCCCAGACTGCTATATAGTTAGAGCCTCTAACACAGGCTGCGTAGGTTCGAACCTAATTTATTGGCGATGGATTTATCTGAGCTCTATACTCTCTACTCTACCAGTCTTTATTAAAAGTTTTAAAAAATATATAATTTTGCCACATTAGTAGTACTGCAGCATGTTATCGATACACGATGAACTATTTATTACTGAATTGATTTAAGAAAGAAAATAGGCTCGAAGTTAGGCTATATAAATAACGTTTTAACTCGTACTGGACTTATGAGAAAGAAAAACTTCATGCAATAACAAAATGAAAATAGTTACTCAGGAAAAACTTTTGTAGTCAAACGTATGTTAATGACCAAGTCGTCGTCATCATCATCAATGACAGTACATTTACAAACTTTATCAGTTACAAGTTTGTAATTGTACCTTCACTGAAACGCGTTCATTTTATTATTTATACAGAAGTTAAGTTGGTTTCTATTTTTGTCGTTCATGTTTACAGATAAGGGTTCGCTGTTATTTATTATTTTTGTTTTTAGTTTGATAATGTAGCTGTTTTTGTTTGGGACGATTTAACTCTCAACGGAAATTAATTATTACGTCTTAAATAGTTTTTTTCTGAGGGACCTGGGATTCGCTCTCGGAATTGAACAATATTATATACTGCGAAAAATTTAGAAATTAAACCTTCGAATAAAATTAATTGTGGTACATCTTAAACATGTAGATTATAAGATAAAGCGTAAGAAAGTGTAAATGCATATTTTTGTTTCTAAAATATGCCTGTCTTATCTTTAATTCGGGTGAAAACGAGTATGGCAAAAGTTTTGATCAAAAGTTTTATGTCAGCCTATTTATTGTTAAACTTTTAACGATATTTCATAAGAAAAATGTCTGTTTACTCAAAATGATTGAAATAAGAGGAAATCCAGATCATGAACAAAAATATAACTTTTCTTGGAAATTATCGGTTAGCTTCCTCATATTTTAATCAGAGGAGGAAAAAGAATGCATATTATATATAAATATACACAACGGATGCTCCCGTTTTAGTTAGGCCTTACAGTTTTCAGAACTAATTTCCTCTAATTTCTTTTAGCCATTCCATTTCGCCTACTACGTATTCTGTGTAATTTGAGATTAACTTCTCGCTTAAAATTGATTCCGCGTTTCCACCATCGTCTTCCATTAACGGATCAGATGTACTTAAATGTACGGTTTTAAGGCTCTTCTTTACCTTGAAGAAAACTCCCGAGTGTAGGCCTACAGTATGATTTCAATGCAAAAGGCCTGACTCAAGCCGCAAAATCGTTGAAACATGCATTCGTAATACCGTGTTTCGGATTCTATTTATAAATTAATAATCTGGGAAACTACTTTACGTTATAAAGAAGACTTTATATTTTTTACGTGTCAGCTTAAAATATGGAAATTATTGCTTAAAACTCCCAAAAAATGCGTTAAAAATAATCGATTTTTACTCATTTAAACTGTTGATTAAAAGGAGTTGCCGACGATTTCTTTCAATTATGAGATATAAGACAAAAGCACAAAGCCTTTAAGAACAATTTAAGATGCTTCACAACTTTTTAGGTTGAAAATCGGCGTCCGAAACACGATAGTACGAAGTGCATATTTTTGCTGTTTTACGCAAGGTATAGAAGACCCTTAAAGTAGGAGATTAACTAAGTACCACCACTTAGACATTGGACTATCGGTTGTGTGACTCAGAGTGGCTAATATGTTTCCGTGAAGTGAAGTGAGTAATTAACAGTTTAAGAATTTCCCGGGGTCAGAATAACGATGCAAACAATATTAACAACACAACTTGTTTATTTCATACTTTAACAATATGTTCAGAAAATACGGTAATCACGAAAAAATATACGCGTGGTGGTACCGTAATGATGTGAAACACAAGCTTTCCTTGTGACACCCGTTGCTTGAAAAACATATAACTAATAAACTATATTTAAATACTGTATTATTTGATAAAATTGTTATGTATACATTTTTGATAACATTGAATTTAATATCGTTACACAAAACCAACTCGATTGTTACCGCACACAAACAGGCTGCGCCTATATTGTTTTTTTTTACCAAATTATGTCGTGTTTGGTATCATTATTCTTATTTTATCTTCTAATTTTCAAATATTCGATGAAAATTTGCAAATTTTGATCATGAAAAGAAAGTTAATTTCTTTTTTGCAATTTTTATCATGAAAAGAAAGTTAATTTCTTTTTTGCAATTTTTATCATGAAAAGAAAGTTAATTTTTTTTTGCAATTTTTATCACGAAAAGAAAGTTAATTTCCTAGTGGGATTCAGAAGCGAGACACATTCAAATGTGGCTCGGCTCCCTACATTCAAAACGGCGAAGTTGGGCACCAATTTCAATGTTAAATAACCAAAACATATCTTCACTATTAAGCATATTTTTGTGTTGCTTTTGTCAAAAAACGTAAGCTGCTTTTTTCTTCTTAAAGTAAAATGGATTGTGGGTGTTGATTGCTAAGATTTTTTACAATATCTCTTTTTTGCAACTGAGTAAAAAATTAATAAAATTTACTATTTTTTACCATCTATATCATACGTTTATGAAAACAGTAAAACGGTTTTTGAAAATGTATTCAACAATAAACATTCGCATATGACAGTACTTCAAAATAAAATCATATTATTAAATTTATTCCATGAATTAACGGGAAAAAATTACTTATTCTGTAGCATTGCTCTTATGGGAATCAGATTCAATATGACGGACAGGGTAGAGCCCCCTTAAAATCAGCTGCGGTCGGAAGCGAGGGCTGGAGTTTGGGTCGCCGGAATACTACCCCCCGTAAAACTACCCCCCCAAACTGGTTACGACGTCATTTGACGTCAGAGATCGGGGGGGGGGGGGGGGGCAGTTTTCCAGTCACGCACACTCAAGTTTCGATATAATTAGAATAAAAAAAAACTAGAGGACTAACCTAAACTGTTTAGTCACAGTGTGTTGCCGATACAGGTATAATTGTAGGAACCTGCTTGGGGGGGTAGTTTTCCGGGGGTTAGTATTCCGGCGACCCGCTTTTGCTAAGGGGGGTAGTATTCCAGTCGCGGACACGGCTCCCATATTGGTTAGTTGGCAGATTTCGTGACGTCACGTTTCACCTGGGGGGGTAGTTTTCCGGGGGGTAGTATTCCGCATCCCCTGGAGTTTGACCCGGGCCAGCCTCAGGTAGCCGAGCGATCCAGAGGACAGGTTACTCCTTACAGACTATAGTTACTGGCTTCGATTTACCTGTGCTATATGCTGTCCCTCATCATTAGTCTAACTAACAATAATTAAAGACGTTCGTCAAATAATAATATCCTATAGAAAATATTTTGTTTGGTTATAGAATAGTACCAAAATGTTAATGTTTGTGTTTAACAATATCCAGATAGAACAATAGTAACTTTTTATTATACTTGTTTGTAATGATCTCATATAATAGTATCCATATTTAGGCTATCTTGCTGTCAAGTTCATCTTATATAGCCGACATTTGTTCTCATATCATTTATACGGGATTTTTACACGGGATTTGAGCCACCATTTAGAATTAAAATTAGTAATGTCAATGATTCAAAAAATTATTGCTTCCTCATTTTGAAGAATTTACATTAGATTATTGGCATTCGTTGATAACAGTTTCGTTAGTCAGTGATAAGATAAATATTGTCTACTATTATTTAAAAAAATAATTGGCAAGTTTCATACCACTAACAAAATTACTCAAGGAACAATAAACAGTTGCATTAAGAAGATTATTTTAAGACATTTTTTCCGTCATCGGTTTCTGTGTAGTAATTTTAAGAAACCAATCTTAAGTGGTTCCTGACAGTTTAATATATATACAACAATTTTTTTGAAATATATTCATAATATTTCTTATTAAAAGTCTAATCAATTTTCAACTAGATGCAGACTATAGTGACTCATTCCATGCCATGTGTGAATGATATGTGCGGATCTGTGATGCCTACACACTTCCTTGAAGTATCTGTGACATGAATGAAAAACGAGGACATCAACATTTCACAACTGTCCACAGAGTAGGCCTAAACCTCACTATCTTAAACTCTTCTAGTGAACACTCCACAGAACAATTAATAGGAAACCTCAAAATACACTCGATTTTATATTCTAGAAACTAATATAAAAAATGCATTGATTATAGCACAAGAAATGTCGCGAGTTAACCGTTAACCAACAATATTACAAATACTCCCTACTTTTTACTTTCTCACTATACTATAGTATAGAGAAAGTATAGTGATCGCAAAAAAATCGATGTTGAGATTTTTGTAGAAATACCCGTTTTGGGACCCCCTGAGTACAAAAAAGTGGTTTTTACAACATGTCTGTCTGTATGTCTGTGTATACAAAGCTAGAGCGAAAACTATTCCATCGATTTCAAACAAATTTGTACCAGATATGTCAAGTAGGGCTGTATAGATGCACGAAAAACGGTTTTGAAAAATTTTGCAAACAATCCCCTTTTTGGCAAAAAACCCCCAAAAAATCAGTTATTATTTTTTTATAAAAAAAAAACGGCTCTAACGATTTTGATAAAATTTGCCTTATTTGTAGCCTTTAATGTACCATATGCAAAAAACCGCATCTTTCTAAAAATTCTCGTTTAGCTAATAATAATAATAACAACTGATTTTGGTGGTTTTTTGGCCATAAAGGGGGTTGTTTTTTCAAAATTTTTCAAAACCTTTTTTCGTGCATATACAGGCCTAATTGACGTGTTTGGTGCTAATTTGTTCGAAATCGATCGAATAGTTTTCTCTCTAGATAATAATAATAATATTTATTAGTTAATCTCCTACTTTAATAAAAAATATCCTCTCCTACCCCACCCTACAAGTCACTGTGAATCTGTTTAATAATTTAAATATGTTTGTGAGAAAGTATGTGCCAGTTCCTGGTACCTTTATTTTTCTTTCTCTTTAGCCTTATATGGCTGGGCGCCGATTTATATCATGCGACCCGTTTCTTCCTTGGGATTAAACTCATGGTGTTACATTTTTTCCTTTCTAAAAGAATACGACTGACGTCGCAATACACAAGACACCTATACGCATCAAAAGTCCACTTTGGAATGAAATATACACTTAATTTAACTTCAGACACTAAATAAAAAATGCTACTTCACTGCGAGTGACATCATGATCATAGGACCATGAATGTACTGAATACATCCTACATTTGCGTTTCGCTAAAGCTTTTGTATAGTTGGTACAGTGTTTCTTGTTTATTTGTTTGCATCATCTTAAGAATAATGACTAAGTCCTTTGTTATTCTTTTTTAAATTAATATTCGTTACGTTAGCAATCAAAACAAGACGTAGGCTATAAGATGTTTTAATAGTTTGGATTAGGCCTACTAATAAAATACGATAAAATCAGGTACAGAGCTATTTTAATGACTCCCTTAGAGAAGGAGCAACAGAAATACGAATCTCACACACACATTTTTGTTTTTCTCTTTCATTTGACTTACCTTTATTTTTTGTTTGATGAAAAATAATTCGTCTTTCTCTAAGTAGGCCTAAGCAGTTCTGGAGGAAGGTAGTGACATGCATTATTTAGCAATCGTGTGCTGTTTATATTTTGTCAATTTAAAAAATATTAAAACATGAAATTGAAAGTCCAAACGTTATACATTATTCAACTCAGACAATTAGATATACAAATAAAGTTGGTAAATTTTTTTCTCCAAATCATTGTTCCGGCTTTGTTTACCAGTTGCCGAAAAAGTTTGTGAAATATTTTGGTTATTGCATAATTTAATTAATATTCTGACAGATGTAGTTTGATCATACAGTAGGCCTACTTACCCCAAAACTGTTAAAGCCTAATCACCATTACCATTTCTCAAATTGTAATAAAGTTCTTACAATTCTTAAATTGTATTATAAGTTGTAATATTATACATTCAACAAGCCTAGAGTCCGTCTCTTGCTTCAGTTAGGCTAGTGATGTGCGATACGATACGTATCGATACGAGTATCGATACAATGGCTTCCGATACACGATATTTTGTATCGATACAGGGCCATTCGATACGATACGTGTATCGTGATACTTAGGAACGATACATTTGTTGCGATACGTTGTATCGATACAGTCATTCGATACACTGTACCGATTCGTCCGATACAGTTACAGTTAGGTTTAAGTATTTGTGTTAATTTTGTTGTAGAAAAAATAAAACCACAAAGAGAATAGAAATAGAGTCAGAGACAGAGTGTAGAGTCGAGACAAAGACGAAAGAAAGAAGCTTCTTACTTTTTACGTTCCTAGTTCCTTGGAGAATATTACTGTGTGTGTTTATAGTAGTTTGTGTATGGTCTAAAATCATATTGTTGTTTGTTTTTACATATTGACTTGTTCTCTATATTATAGGCTACGTGTTTTAGTTTTTCTGTGTTTGACTATTCAATATTTTGTGTTTATAATTCCCATCGCCGCTTATCTTAATCAGTTTGGACTAGCCTAAACCTTAAAATAGTTGTATGATATGATGCAGGATACCTTCGAGGTAATTAAAACAAAGTTGGGTGTAAATTTACTATTTGACACTCGGTTTATATTTTTGCAGGTGATGACGTTGTTTTACATTCTACTGTTAAATTTTGAATACAGGTAAACATATTGTGACTAAAGACTATAAGTTAGAACTTTAGGCTATTTTTTCTTTTATTATTGCATTTCTGTTGCCGTAGGTCGAATCGTAAATTTACGTCCAAAGTTTAGAGAACTAGAAACTAAAAAAATTAAATGGCAAAATTAAGTTTACGAGAAAGGGGAGTTGGTTAACTTTGACAGTTTAAATGAGTATCATTCAGTTAAAGGGAAACTACCCCCCCCCCCCCGACCGTTACGATACAGTTCAATTCATACGATGTTTTATCTATACAACACTTCTGATCTCGATACGATACTGTATCGATACAATGGGTATACGATATTTTACTGTATCGATACTTCACGTTGCGATACGTATCGATACGCTGTATCGATACATGGACCTGTATCGCACATCACTAAGTTAGGCAAACTTTGTGAAAGCAAACAGTAGTTCCCATCTCAGAAGTAGTCTAGCTGGCGCCGGCGATAACAGCTGTGAGGCAGGTGAAAGAATTTGGCATTGGCCGCCAGCGCCATCTACGCACGTCCTCCAAACACTTTTGTTTATTTTTAGAGTATTATATAAACACGTAAAAGAAACAAATTAATGTTTGTTTATTGTTTCATGTGTTGTATTGAAGAGAAAATAAACATTTTGTTTAAGGCTTAGATTAAATCTAGGTTTTATAGTAGGCCTATCTCGGAGTAGAATGAATGGAAGTGTAGAATTTATTTTGAGGTTAGGATTTGATTACATAGTTCGTCTAAATTCTAAATAGTTTTTGCTACAGTAACGGTTCTATAGGTTGTACTCGCATGGAAAAGTAAACAATGCAATCTTTTCTTATAATTATGTTTATTCAAAAATGTGATTCATTAATTAAAAGAAAATTGAATATCCTGTCTTTACGTTAAGCGCAATACAATCTAAGATACTATGAGGATTTACAAACTAACACAATTTGACTAGCACAATTTTACTATTTAAAAAAAACACATTTTTAAAAGTTGGTGTTCATTTGCGTAACTAACAACAATAATAATTAAAAATATAAGTCTACACCATTTTGTGGCCTATTTTGGTCCTAATACGGGCCTAATTTTAATTTTAATAAATTTACGGAGCTCTTGTCATACCGATCTTATTAGACTAATTCTTATATTAAAATAGGATTGTTTAGTTTCCCACTATTTCAGGGCAAGTTTTCTAAACATTTTGTTGATAAACTTGAGATTTTTAATGAGAATCAAATTGACGAAATCAATGCAGTCGTAAAATTTAAAACTGAAAACATTTTGAGAAATATTGTTTTTTACAAATTCATAGCAACCAGAATTGTTAAGAACAGTTTTTGACCTAAACTTGTTCGCCCAGATTCAAATAAAAATTAAGTTTACTTGACTTTCTAAAAAAATATAAAATTTGACAATCTGCCTACTCATATATGTTTATGCTCCAATGTTCGTACCTCATTGACGTTAATAACGTAGACAACAAACAAAAATATATGTAAGTTTTGTTATTTTCCCTTTATTACGCCCGTTAGCAATATTTTGTTTTACATATTTTATCTGATACTCGTACGTGTTGTTGCTATAAATTGGTTAATTAAGTTATTTATAAATAGTTTGTATACCTTTACTAACTTCCTATGTTTTCGACATGCCTTGCTTCCTGGGGAATATCTCGTTATAGTTCTTAGAATTTTGTTGTAAATTTTCCGGAACGATGTCTGGCCTGTTTGTTTATTTACGAATTTCTTTTGTTCTGAGAACTCTCTTCACGTTCCACTAATTGCTTTTAGATACATTAAAGATATCTGACAAATTCGTAAATCCGTGAGAGAAAGTATCACCAATTGTTAATAAAGTTGATAACAAGAATTAGTTACAAGTATTCGCTTTAATTATATTATATGAATGACCTAATTTAAATACAACACTCGCATTAATGTTTGTTTGGATTAGATCGTGTTTGTTTTCAACAGATAGATCTAGTATCGTTTTTCTCTCCAACTGCTGGTAGTAAGTTTTATAGTGTTTGAGTATTACGTATACACCGGAAGATAGCAGCACTGTACTGCAAAATAAAAATCATTGAGTGAGACATCTTACGCTGTAAATATATAAGATGCCATCATGACATCCTGCTGATGGAATTAAAGAAATTGACCATGTAAACAAATAAACTGTACTTTAGACTGCTTGACTGATAAGAACTTTGTTACAAATTAGACAAACTAGTAGGCCTATGACAGCCTAGAAGACCACTATGTTCAATATTTTGTAGTAGTCTTTGTATAACACTATTTGCAGTTAGTGTCTTAGGTTGGACATGATTATTTCTCGGTTCTGTGTACAATTCCAACATTTGCATGAGTATAAAGTAGAGATGACAAGGAAATCTAGAAAAACATAAATTCAATAACCCCCATATAAGATTGCTTCGCGTGGAGAAATTGTTCCGAGTGCTTCAAAATATTAAGTTATTAAATTGCATAAAGTTTCTGTATAGCGGTACTAAAACTCCTAAAAAGCTTCATGTAACACCACACATAGTCTTACAGATAATATTACATTGTTGAAATAACAGTTTTTAATCAGATATAATACCTCAACTTTCTGCCCCAAGTAGCTTACATGTAGGATCTAATATATCAACTAAGGTACATCATAGGTTGAACTACAAGCATGAAAACGGTATGGTATGTTCTAGAAAGTAGTGAGTCAACCTGTCTAGAGGGAGGGAAGTAGCCCAGACCTAACCTTTCCTTAGCAAGCATAAGCATGAGCAATACCAGTTTACCCGTGCCTGCGGTATGACTAATACAGTTGGATATGGTATTTTATTTGCACCCAACACAAATTATCAACACATTGACATCATATCAATATATTATTTGTCAAATGTGTTTTCTGTCGCTAAGAATATCTCCCTTAATTAATTCTTCATCAAAATTAACTATTCTAACACATTTAAAAGCTTATGTTCCCGCTATTGACGAAAAATAGACAACTAGCTTAAAATTAATGTTTTTATTAAAACAAATTACCGTATTAAGGGTCGGCTCTAGTAAAACAGAAAGCAACCTGCGACTCCATGTAGCGGCGGTAGGTTACGAGGACATTGTTCATCCTAAATCCATTTAAAACCCGCAATTATTCAAATAGCGTTTTTAAAAAAGTACCAAACTCTTGGGGACAAAATTCTTCATCCGAATGGCTTGGTAATTTTTCGCTATAAATAATAGTTACAACGTAAAAAATATTTTTAATCACCCTATAGCGGCGGTAGGTTACACGGACATTGCTCAGCCTAAATCCATTTAAAACTCGCAATTGTTCAAATAGCGTTTTAAAAAAAATACCAAAATCTTGGGGACGAAATTCTTTAGGCGAATGGCTTGGTAGTTTTTCGCTATAATTAATAGTGACAACATAAAAAAATATTAAAAATCAATGTTTTAAATTGTTAATAAATATTAAACAAAATATTTTTCTTAATTTTTAAAAAGCCATTTGCATGCATATTGACCATAGCTTTAAAATGACATATCGTTTATAATTTTCCGATCAAAAATAAAGGAAAAATTTGGATTTTAATTTAACATTGGTCTTATGGAGTGTCAGCCAACATGGCCGTCAGCTAGAGCCGACCCTTAACAATCTTTCCTACGAAAGTTCATATGATTCCTAATGAGTTAGATTGTTTACATTCTATATGCAAGTGTAATCTATCACGCATATCAATCAAATTAAATCAACGTAAAGCTTTATACATTTTTATACACTGTTATTTATATACCAACGTAAATAAATAAACGTAATTAACTGAATCATATCTTACATATTAAATCGGGCAAGTGTAGGCCTACTCTTAAGTAGCGAAATATTCGCACGGGTCAGCTACTATAAATATACTATACTGTAGTTTATATAAATTCAACATTCATCATCAAATATTTTTCCCCAGCATACAAACGTTTTTGCAATACAGGTTTTAGGTTATGTTTAAAATTTCTGGACTATTAATGTCCAAATACTTTTTTTTAAACTCGTTAGGTTATTTACACTTTTACTAAAATCTAAACATGCATTTTTTATTTTTTGTCTTTCTGTCCGTCTGTTTGTTTCCGGGCTAATTTCCGGAATGGCTGATCCAATTTTGACGAAACTTTCATTTGCATGTAGAATATTTTTCAGAGATTAATCTAGGCTACTTTTTATCCCAGAAATGTTTAGGATTCCTATTTGAAAATTGAAAAAATTTAAAAATTATTGACAAAATTAGGGGTTTTACGAACGCACGTGACACGCGAACGTTATATATAAAACAACTGATTTGGATGAAAAGCTTTACACTTTGACGTGTGTGTTTCAATTAACTATATAGGCATACGCTGGTTTAACCGTTAAATATATATCAAAACAGTATGCAATAATGTGAAATGTACTCGTAGATGTTAAATACACCTCAAAATCCGATTTGTAATGTTTATGTTCGTTCGGAAGTTATGAGTAATAAACTGGCGGAAAACAGGATTTTTAGTGGTTATTGGTGCATAGCTAATAATTTACGTAGGCCTAAAAGGGGTACATAGATCGATTTGGGTGAACTCACTAGGCATTTTTTTGGCTATGGAACTCGGATATTAAATCGGTTTTTTTTAATTGCGTGTACTGGTAAGGTACAATATTTACCCGATATAGTCATTTTATTTAATCACATCTGCTAGCTAAGCAGCAGGTACCAGTAGATAATATAATATAAGATATTCTACATACGACATATTTCCTCTGTACCAACTAATAATATTTAAACTAAAGTGCTCGTTGTTATATTATACTCCTACTCTCCAATATATTAGCAGGAGGTTCAATCAACGCCTGAAATAGCAATGACTAGGATTACTTGCACTAACCTCGAACTTGCATGTTTCTGATAAAACAAGGCGTGCACTTTGTAACGGCAGAATAATTGATGATGCTCAAGATGAACTGAGGATAACGGAAAAGTGCCTCATGTTTAGTTTTTTCGTTGGAAATTTCTACATTTCTCAATTTATTATAAAATAAATTAACATTTGGGGATATTTAATTCTTATATTTATCCCATAGTTGAGTCATAAAAAATATATCAAATACACAGTAAGCCTTGCTGAAAAGTGTTACTCCAAAATTTGTAAATGAACTGACAACTATTGCAAAGTCATGATAAGGATGAGGGGGAATGGAGTCGTATACTTCCTGTGACATAGTAGATTTGACTTGCAGCATTTTTTTATTCCAGATAGACAGGCATCTGTATATATTTTATCTTTATAGCAAATCAACTTTGACGGTTAATAGGCCTAATTTTGCTCCCGAGTAAGGAGTAATTTCGGGTAATATTACTCACTGATAGTTCTTAAATAAATATTTTAAATTTGTAACTGATAAGTGAGGTAATAAAAATCTGCTAAATATTACACTTCGTTATGCATTCGCATTGTTGCATTCAGGACTAACAACATTAATAATCTTTCAACAATGGTCATTTTCCTCCTATTATTATATTAAATTCTTAAATACTATTGAAAAATAATATAAAAATAAACTAATTTTCTGGTTTCATATTATGGTGTTGGCTTGGACCTGGCTTAGGTTAGGCACAGATGTGACAAATTGTTGATATCCACATTTTGCATTCATGCCACAGATCATTTGAGGAAGTGTTGGACAATCCAGAAGTAAATATTTCTTTGACACTTTCCAAGAAATGAGTATACAATAAGTATTTTCCTCCAGCTACTACTTTAAGAGGTATTTTCTGCCTCATTGATAGGGTAGAAAGAACAAATTATCATCCGGGCGGAAAAGTGTCTGTATAAAAAGCATTGAGTTTACTTTGTCGGCAAACATAGTTTAGATTCTATTTTCATTGTGTTACATTAGATAATAGCAGAGAACGTCGTGGAAAGTATCCTTTAAACCCTCTCACAGTTGACGTGTGTGAGAGTAAAATTAACGACAGAATTTTGTTTCATGAATACACTACAATTGGCTTTATCAGCTAACCAGCAGGTTATTATCTAACAAACAATCATAACTTTTTATAAGGTTATTTCTCTCTGTTCATAGCTCCAAAGCAACAACTAACAGTGAACTCTAAACCAACTCAAAAGAAGTTGTCTCTGCGTTGTCAAGCAGCTGAAGTGCTTCAACGTTTTGGTGATGATGCTTTTTAGCTTGCTTTTGTATTTCGGCCTCTACCGATTCGATCTTCAAGTCCCTGTGAATGGTGTCATTACTGACATACCAATTAGCTTTCACTAAATCCCTGAATACTTTATTTTGAAAGGACTGAATAATTTGGATATTAGACTTCTTGGTGCAACCCCAAAGCTGTATACCATATATATAACCATGCAGGTTTTAGCACTTGCTTGTAATAGCATCATCTTGTTATTTATTGGCAGTTCTGACTTTCTTCCCATCAGCCAATGCATTTTCTTTAGTTGAATGCCCAGTTGTTCGCGTTTATTCTTAACGTGTTCCTTCCAACGTAGCTTGGCATCAAGAGTCTTACCAAATATGTTGCACTTTTAGCATGCGGTACTATATTTTGATCAATATAGACTGGCTTATAGTCACATTTTCTATTTGTAAAGTTGACAATTACTGATTTTGTCTCATTAATCTTGTGAGCCATTTTTAGTCCAATCAGTGACATGGTCAGCCGCTTTTTGTAGTTTATTTGTTGCATCTACTACATCTTTCCCTACAGCCAAGATAGCCGTATCATCAGCAAAAAGTGGCAATCATGACGTCATAATCCTGAGCTAAAACATGAGTATAAATTAAATACAGTATAGGTCCAAGTACGCTACCTTGAGGCACTCCAGCTTTGATGTTTTTTAACTCTGAATATTCTGAAGTCATCCGAACTCTAAAAAGTGTTTGTGCTAAAATTATTATATAAATTATATCTGCTATGATAAATACTATCAGTTTGAGCACAATATTCCTCCAATCCTAGCTTAACCCTTTTATTTGAGTTCGTCGACGCGTTTCGGAGTTCCTCCATTCTGGAGGCCTACTTCAGTACTTGAGTACTTGAACTCCGAAACGCGTCGACGAACTCAAATAAAAGGGTTAAGCTAGGGTCTATCTGCTAAATACGAATTGATTAATTTACTAAATTTTTGCTGAAGTATAGCTTTTAATTTGTCATTAAGGCCAACATGACAAACTTTATCAAAAGCCTGAGCAACATCCAAAAATAAAGCATTACTTACTTTCCTTCTAAGGCCTTTTCTAAAGTGCTTGTTATATTTGCACCTGATGTATTGTCGAGTGCTTTTGGCGAAATCCAAACTGTTGCAATGGTATAGTAATTTTTTCTTGTATTCTTTCAAATATCTTAAACAAAACAATTCTTTCAAATACCTTAGATAGGACAGGCAGTAACGGTATTGGACGGTCTGATGTCTTTTCTGTGGCTGGCTTTCCAGGCTTCGGAATTATCTCAATTTCCGCCACCTTGGACTGATTAAGAACATAAGTTAATCTTATTGCTGCGTTTATAATGAATGTTAGTTCTATAATAGCCTTTCATGGAAGCTCTTTAGCAACTTTCCAAGTAAGTCATAACCTGGAGCTTTTTTCTTATTGGTTTTGATTTCTCGATTCACTTCTTTCGCTGTTACAGGTCTGATATCAGTTTTATCTTGGTTAATCACTTTACCAGGGTTTCCTCTGCAGTCTGCCTTGTAGGAGCACGGAAAGTTTCTTCCAAATAATCTGCCAATAATTCCACCTTTTGTTTGCTATCTCTAGCACAAGTTCCATCTTCAGAAAATCACGACAGAAAATGTGCTTCGATTTAAAATAATTAAATGGTAATAAACTATTACCGGTGGTAACGTTTTCTCTTTCGTTTGATTTATAAGAAAGCAATAACAATTTAATTTATTTTGTGAAAAGGCAATTCACAATTTATTTTGATTTGAAGAAAACAATTTCGTTTGATTTGTCAGAGAGCAATTAACAATTAATTAGATTTGTTAGAAAGTAATCCCAATTTGATTAAAATTATATTACTGTATAGCCATTAACTAATTTATCCGTTAGAAATCAATTAACATATTCATTTGGGTTTTTATTGAGGAATTATTAATTTAGTTTGATTTGTGAGACAGCAATTACAAATTTTATATGATTTGTGTGGGTGCAATTACCAATTTAATTTAAATTGTCAGAATAAAATCAAAGTAAATTTTAAAATATACTAATTCCTAGTTATCGGATGTTATTGTTAACAATTAACCTTGGGTTCAATAATAGTAGGCCTATAGCTGTTAAATTACTGTTAATTCAAATGATAATAGTTATTTGGTAATAGATTAGATCTATGCAAAACTAGATATAATTTTATAAGTTGTGGGGAGTTTGTCGTTTGAACACAGGTGGTGAAGGTTACTAGCTGTTGACTTTTTGTTATCGTTAATTTTTATTTATAATTTATTTTATTTACAAAGTTTTATTGGAAATATGTACTTTGATTTACCATGAACAAACGTACGAACCATGTACCATTGCGTCGATGGTCAAGAAATGCAAATGCCGATTATAAGAGACCACGAAAGATAGTGGTCGAATTACGCCAACTATGAAAGATCCACGTACAATCGGATGATGGTCAAATTATGCAGACGAATGTAGTTAGTTTCAGAAATAAACATATATCGGAATAGTCCTACATGATGACTTTTTAAATATTGTAAAAATCGCTTGTTTCCTAGATCGATAAATATTTCGTCCAGCCTCGTTAGTCAGTGATATAAAAATTTACAAGCCCTGCCAACATGGTAATGGTTACTGCAATTCATACATTGTTGCCTCTGAATCTACTGAAAAATAAGTTCCGTTTGGAGCACTTCAATTTTAAAATTAACGTTTTTCAAGATTTCTGGTATTCATAATGCTCTATGACGGCAATTACCGTATAGTAAATCAGTCAACAATGGAAAACATGTAGAGGGGCAGCTGCCACATGACTGTTTTGTTTATCTACTAAAAGGCAATCTTGAATGATGTATAGCGTACAGAAACAGATTTCTAGAATAACGGGTCGCGTCTGGTATAAATAAATATTTTACCGTTATTTTAAGTCCACTTAGTTAATCACTGGACTGTTAGATAATATAAGCAGCAGTATAAAGATGTAGATGAACATACACAATGGTAACGTTTCTCGCAGTTAAAGTTGCTATTTTGAAAATTGTATAAATTAAGACCTTTGAATGTACATAGTGCAACGTAACTACAAAAGGTCTACATACACTAGGAAAGCCAGGCGCCTTCTCCAATTAGCGGTAAATTATCACTTCTGCCAGAAATGCCAGACGTTTTCTTCTAAATACTATGTCCACTGCTACTTGGATATAAAGTGAATGTACGGTCATTCGAAAGTTGAGTTATGTATTTATTTTAGTTATGTATTCCTTTTATTCGTACGTTTTATGCATCCCAGCTACAAAAAGATAATCCAATGGGATTTGCAATAGCGTCGAGTGGCAGTTCATAAAAGGCCTCATTGATATAGTGTTAGAGTATTGACGTCGTTTTCCGTTCTGACTAAAACGTCTGCATAAAAATGTCCTTAGTTTCCTTTAGCCGATTCAAGCAAGGAACTACTACGCCTACCGGCAAAATAAATTACTTATTGCGTAAATTCTTCATTAGTTTTTGTAGATTTCAAAGTATAGCGATATACATAATATAATCATAACATTTTGAAGTCGAATATTTCGATTGATTTTAATTCAAATAATAATGACTGATTTGCAGTAATATATTGTGTTAGTGTTTTGGCAAACAATTAGTTTTTTTTTATGTTAGATGTACAGTAAAATATAGTATACCAGTGCTTAATTACTAAATTTCTAAATATGCGCATACCGCATAGCTACACATTTTGCCCCCCTTTTCGACCATATGCCACCTGCCTCCCCCTCCCTTAAGGCTCGGTACACACTTGCGGGACGCTGCGTCATTTCAATCTCGTCAAATGTTGATACGCTCTCATTTTCCCCACCAACCGAGATGGATAGTACATTGTTGTTTGCCTATTTGTTAAAATTTGTAATTTATGTCATATGTTCCAAATTTTAGATATTTTATAAAATTGTTGGCATGTTTGTTAAAATTTTGTATTTATGTACATTTTTATATATCCAATTAAAGATAAAAGTGTCATCTTTTAATTGGTTTATATTTCATACTGATATATCATATGGCTTAGAAGTTATTAACAATATAATGATGAAATTAATAATGGAATATGTTCATACGTTATACGAAAATGTATGAATTTCCGAAGTTAAAAGAATGGGTATTTCTTATTTAACTTTTGTATAAATGAATATAGGCCTATTGATAATAAAAGATTGTATAAGTATATATATTAATTTTATATTCTCAAAATCAATCATATAAGATATAGCCTACATTAGTTCTACAACTCATATATAAATATAATCACCTTCCACGGCCAGCAAGTTGGATTCGGCCAGGTATGGGAATAAAGGAAAGTGATGCGCGTCTCACAGGAACCTGCGTCCATCTCGATAGCTATCGGTAGTGACGGTGGCGTCAGATAGGAAAGTCCGTCACGAGTGCATCTCAACTGCAGTTCCTCAGTGTATCTTCCGATTTGAAAAACCGAGTCCCGCATCCTTTTGCAGCGATCGTGCACCGGGCCTAAAGTAACAAGTTTCGATTTTTGAAAAAAGTGAACCTAGTTTCCCCCACCACTCTGCTATCTCATTCTACTCTCTCATATGGTAAGAGATCATCCGTACATTATTTGATTGTTTAGTTTTAAGAATGATCTTCGTTTGAACCCATAAACATAAAATCCGGAATCAAATAAATATCATAGCATGTACTATTTTAAATTTCCTGTGTGGACTAATTGTTCAATTGTGTTCCGTTCCGTTCCGTTAGGCACAGTTTCATTACAAATACAGTGCTAAAAAAACCCCAGGGAGGTGCCGGAACGCTGTTCCGTCCGGAATCAAACGCCTTTCAAAGCTTTTTTGTACTTGTCTTGTCGTACACATTGCAAAGTGAGTTTGTAGTAATTTATATAATTATATATCAAACCTGAGTACATTACTGAAATAATATGTATTTAATAAACTAATTTATCAGAAGCTAACATTACCCTATGTGGAAATCTCGTTAAAACTACCCTTACGAGATTGAGTTCATATTTTATATTTGCAGAATGTCTGCACGATAACGTAAACTTAAATCTGAGTCTACACTGTTCACAACACTAGATAACAAACGTGTTATTTACATTTTTGCGATTAACATAATATCTAACATTGTTATTTGATACATATTGTAACGTGGGTTAGTGCTTTATATTTTTTTAACCCTTTCTAATATTGCTACATACATTTTTTTTTAAACAGCCTCTTACTCTTCTCTCGTAACATGTTAAAGTAAGTTGGAATGCAATTATTAACTAATTAATACCATTTATTTGTTTTTGTACGTTTATTTAAAGTCATTGAATGAAATCAGGATATAAGGCGGCTCTTTCGTGTTTACTCTTTTAGTGTCCCTGATTCCGTAATTGAACTTTCTAACGCCCCAATTTCACAATTATAGATCTATGGCAAAGATCTTTTATAAAAGGTAATTCGAATCTCTTAACTTGTATAAAAGAAATTGCGTTAACATTGCTACCAGCAGAAATGTTGCTAACATTTTCCGATGTGGCACAAATGTGGTACAGCATAAATTGATCTACCAAAGTTTTTGTTTTACGTATCACTAACATTGTTAGAAACTGAAATCTTAAAATAATCTCCAAGAAGCTGGACAATAAGCTTTGTTATTCAGATACTGTAAATTCCATTGGCCTAGAGCTAAATGATTCACCGATTACTATTTCCTTTCCCTATTTGTTCACCTGTCCTGATAAAATGAAATCTACATTAAGTTCGCGGAATTCATCGCGCAGCAGATAGACAAAATGACGCAGCCGTGAAATGACGCAAGCCTGTCACCGCACCACTGCCTCCTACAGTCCAAATAATGCACTGACGTACGCGGGACTAGTTAATTACCAGCGCTTGGAATAATTCCTTGACGCACGTGTTTTGCGCAAGTAGCTCAAGCCTACCAACCTTTGGCATGAATGATTACTTTTATTTGTACAAGGTCATTAACGTGTGTAGTATGCAAAGTTTTGTTTTATTTGCGTGTTAGTTGGTAGGTTTGTTTTCATTAACATTTTTAATTTGATTAACAATGCATTATTTTCAATTATTAGATATTAGACCTTCAACCGAAAATCGCGATGTCACATGTTGTCTTATTTTTATTTCTCCTACGGCCTTGGTTAATTATTTGAGAATTTGAAGTACAGTTTCTGTTATTTTGGCTTTATAATTAATTCCATTCGATAGTATATGATATATTTCACAATTTTATTCTAGGATTTCTTTTAAAATAGAAATTAACTACTGAGGCACCTGTAATGCTTGTTGGAATCTTACAGGTTTTGTATTTTATACTCTGAGGATTTATTAACCTAAAGACGCGTATAAATTATTGGTTAACATGACGATTAGGTTGCGACATTAACTCGTATTCCTTCTGTCATAGGCCATATTAAACATTGGGCTAAGAAGACAATTTCGTGGTTATGTGCTGAATTTACGTTTATACCACAAGTGTTTTACAATATCGATTGTTATTTGTCTGTGTTTTGATGAGTAGTCTAATCTTAACGATTTTTATAATTTTGTCAAACATAATAGAATTAAAGTGACACTTGTTGGTGTCGTTAACCTATTTGTGATTATCTACAACTATGGTTTCATCATTACCAAATTCCGAAATATTGGTACTATTATATTATAGGTATTTGACTTCTAAAACTATGTGGATATTTTTGGTATTATGGTTTTGAAACTACCTTATTATCTTAATTGCGATCAAACAATTTTAATAATATAAGATCTGAAAATATAATCAAATTGTGAGTCACTAGGTGCTAAATGTTTTTGCAGGAGGAAGTGATATTTTATAATAAAATAATATGATGGAAGTTTTTTTACAAAATTCATATTAGTTGACATTTGAAGTTAGGAAAATTATGGTCCCTACAGGGATCGGTTCTGGGACCATTATTGTTCCTAAGTGTCTGTCTCAAGTAAACTAATTTACGCCAACAGATAATGCATGCAGTGGTGGATCTAGACTTTGAGGGCGATACGATGCTCTCCTTGGTTAGGGCGGAGGACTACATTGGGGTATTGACCCCCCCCCCCCCTCCCAGAGAAAGGAGTAAGGTGAGGATAATGAAACAAACGGTAGCATTTTTTGTCATATTTAAGCGTTATAGCCTACGTTAAATCTCAAAACTCATGTGTATTCAGCCTATAATTTTTCATTTTAGTATCGTTTTTTATTATTGATTTTGTTCAAAAGCAAATATTTACATATATATACAATATTTAAAAAATAACAAATTATTTGTATTACAAAACTATTTCTTAAATATTGAACAACTAAGAATTAAAAACAAAATAACCAAGTAAAACAAGGAATGTTTTAATGTCCAAAAACAAAATAAACCTTTTCAGATCTCTCAAACAAAAATCTCAAAAAAAAGCTACACTAGACACTAGACTGCTAGTGCAAAACTGATGCTATGTCCTGTATTAAAGATATTAGGTTCTAATAAGTGTTAGTCTCTACCATGTAAACTAAATTCGTCTGTATTTTATAATTATTCTATTATTTAATTTTTGTATATGGCGCGGGGCCTCGCGGGCATACTTCAGTATGAACTATAAATTCGTCTGTAATGTATAAGTTATGTTTAAAATTTTTCTATTGCGCGGTTCATCACAAGGTTCGGCCGCCCTTCTCGCCCCCACCCCTAGGCCCTAGATCCGCCCCTGAATGCATATCATCAGTGATAGTTTTTTACTAATAAACAGAAAAATGAACGAAACGAGAATTTAGTTGCATTAGTATTTAGTTTTCTAATTTAGGGTTATTTACATGTGTTTACTTTTATTATTAAAATTTCAATAAGTTAATATTTTTATAAATAAAGTATATTTCTATAATTTACAATGTTATTTTATTTTATCGTAGACATTTAGGCCTACCATGTATATAGGAAATTTGTATATGTTGTGCATATTATGTAAAAATAAAAATTGAGTGAATATCTTAATTAATAAGATAAAAAACACAAATTTAAAACAAATTTGTTTTGCCCTCTCCCTCGCTTTTAGATCCACCTTGACACGTGGACTGATTTTATTACGTTAATATTATTTTTACGTCAATTGCGTTCCTTGAAAACCTGTTAAAAAGACTTTGAACTAGCCAGTCATTCGAACAACCGATCGGTGGCGGAAAAACTCGACTTGGCCGAGTGACAAGGTGAAAACTGCATGTTTCCATTCCGCGACTATGGCCTTGACTTTCTTGGTGACGTAATCCCCCAAAATAACTCGGGATGCTTTCAGTGTTTTCAGCTGATTTACGCTTTTGAAGTACAGTATACCTAATGCGCCTGTCTAGACTGTGAAACGTGTACTAGTTATTTATCTTCCGCAAGAATTTTTGGTATTGTTGAACGAATTTTTGTATACATTCATTAAGTTTCTACTTCTCCTGTTCAGAAAGTTTTATCTGCAATCAGGCCTATTTAATGGAGCAAAAAACGCTATAAACGCAGGCCTATACGCACCAACAAATTAATCTCGATTACTTAAAAAAACTATAAGAAAAATACACTTTTGGAATCGCGAGTATTAAAAAAGATCACGCACCATTATTTTGAGATAAACAAGAACAATTATGATGCAAGTTTTAAACATTACTTTTGTACACGATTGAAAATTTTTCACAGCAACAGAACTTTATAGTAGGCTACTAGAATTGAAGTTTTCTCAGTTAAACTATAGGCTATACTGAACTAACCATCTGGCCAAAAACAATAACCAAGGTGGGAATACATTTTAAATTGGCGGTGGGGACCAGTAGGAGCGGATGGCTCCCAAACACGGTACCATAATGCGTTTGTTTGAAAAGAAATTATATTTTCATGGCCTTTTCACACATCGGTTTGGATTCCCTGTGACTGTAAAGAATGAGAGTGCTTCTAACTGTTATAAATGGAGGGGGTTGAACAACATTTTCAGTAATAATTTGAAAACTACTTGCAGCAAAACAGTGTAAGTATTTTTACATAACACCTTTTCAAAATTAATGACACTACACAACAGTAGCATACAAAATATACTTTTGGGGAACCAAGGTTTGACAAACTAAAAGTCATAGTAAACTATTTATAATATGGAATAAAGTACTGATTATGCGGCTGATTTTTAATCATTATTGATTAAAAATATAAGTACCAAATTCCGCATTGTGATACCTTTTCCCGTTCCGGAGAAAGTCGGCTATGTCTGATAGAAACCAGTGACGATTTATTGCAAATATTTTAATACTTTTGTTAGTCATGATCTATTCTTTATTTGTATCCAACAACAAAAGTATTATTTTGTAATAATTTTAACAATAATTAGTGTAACGAAACATTCTAAATTATGTCTCAGCGTGGCTTGCTCCGAATGAGATGAAATAAATTTAGGTTATTTCTTTATACTAGCATATACATTAAAAACGTATTTTTATTGTTTTGCGTTCACTTGTCTAGTTCAATTCGATATACAGATAGAAAATTAGAAAATTTGCCTTGTAATAATTGTATTCTGTTAAAAAACCAGCAGACGATACTTTGGTATTGAATTAATTACTTTATCCCACATATAAATGTGTCGCTAAATTTGCTTAATTCGACCTTAGAAATGTCTGTTGAAATACAGTACCTATCTTGACTACAAATTCTATTATTTCCGCTCCATTTGATATTTTGTTTAAATTATGTTTACGTAAATTAAAATTGTTTAAATGTGAAACGATTTAAAATTCTCCTTCGCTATCTTCTAATTTCTGTAATATGATACTAATTATGTAAAACACTTGTAGAGTTTCAGTTTTTAATATAGCTAGTTATCATTAATAGGATATTTTGAAGAATGCTATCATTCAACGAATGCCTTGTTACGAGAACAAACAACTTCTAAGAAGTGGATTATTTCTGAATATGTGAAGTTACAAAATCGTAAATTCTAAAATTTTAAATGACAGCTAAACGTTTAATACCAATAATTATTGACACACTCGTTTGCTCATTAAAACAACCATATATCATCAATGTTTATAATAACTTTACAACCAATCAAACAATATTTATATACCAAATGACCTGTCAATGTAAAGGTTTTTAAACAATTGGTCAGAAAGACCTAACATAAGCAACCACCTACCACGTTGACATCACCGTGTGAACTATTGTTGCTAAACTAGTTATGTGACATTTTTTGTGCAATCTAGTTTTGCTTCCCTTAAACGCGGGTTAAAGCACCAACAGTTGACAATTTGGAGGTTTACTCTCAAATCCAGCTAATATTAGTCTGTAGAAAATATAATCGTTTTTGTTCATACACACTAATTAGGTTTATCAGGTTATAAAACTGTCTATTGAGGCTTAACCACTACTTACAGGTGAGGAATGAGAAGTCACTTAAACTGCCTTATCACCTTGTAGCTAATCAAATCTAGATGGTGGGGGGGGGGGGGACTTAGTGACTCAGCCAAGAGAAGGAGCAACGAAGGGGAATCACACCAGTCTGTTAGAGAAGAATTATGTCTAATCTGTTCTAGCTTAAATTGTGAATATTCGAGATGATTTTTCGTGTTTTAATGGTATTTATAATTGGTTTTGTTAACTTACAATTAGTTAATTATTACGATTTTTCTGCTTCTTGGAGCTTGGAGTGCTGATAGAAGCAATTGTTTTCTTTGTTGAGCCCGTGAGAGTGGAAAAGTGTGTGAAATTATTAGAATATTGTTTTCCTAAGCAGTGTCATTTTCAGGTTTCAGTTGGTATAGTGGTATCTATTGTGCAGTAAGTGTCAGGGGTCTGATTAAAATCCCGAAGATTTCATCGTATTTTAACCCTTAACTTGTATTCTTACTTTTGAAGCACGCAACTGGTATCCTGGGGTGGCTGGGCACTCCAACTTACAAATGTACAAAAGAATCATAAATAAGACACAACATTTTATGAAAACACTTAATATGTATTTGTACATGCGTCTAGTGTATTATTTACACAAATTCTAGATCATAAAAAAAATAGAGCAAAAAGAAATTAAATAAACAATTATGACAAATTTTAAAATCAATGCATACCTTCACTAATTATTTTACTATACATTTGTTTACGACTAAATTAATAATAATTGTTACATCATTAAAGGCACATTTGGTTTTTATAAGAAATTTATATTTATATCTTCAAATAAAAAATCCACCCCTCCACTCAAAATCAGATCCGACACCCCTAAACGTTATATACAAAAACTGAACAATGTTTTCAATATTTTTCTTTCACACTCAGATTCCGTTTTTCTATTTTAGAAGAATACCTGAAACAAGAATCAAATTAATTTATAAGAAATACTGTATATAAAAATTATGCAAATTTAAATCGTGGGAGGACACCAGTTAAGTGTTAAAGAGATCATTTTTAAAGTTCCATATCTTGATCAATTTCATTGTTGCAGATAAAAGCGTGATACTATTAGTAATTAGTAATAATATGCTAGTTGTACTAGGTTAGTGTCACTGAGAATGACTACTTTGTCGTTGAAACGCGTTTGATGAATAAATGTATTTCTGTGAGAAATTGTAGTTTATTATTTTTTGAACTGATACTGGCCTGCAAAGGTTAATTTTTTCAGGTGCAAAACAATAAATAATTAATTAGATCAATATTGAGTTGAATTACATTGGATTTTTGACAAACGTTCAAAGATGTTATAGAAAAAGAAAATTTCGCATACTTTGTAGGCTACGCTTGGTATTTTGGTTTTGTCTGATGTAAGCATAAAACTATCTCATGTCTGTGGTAGAACTAATTAAAACGGAAATGTAAAAAACAAGGTTTTCCTTACGGCATAATCCCCAGGCCCGCAAATGGGTTTAGAAGATTCTGGCGCAAAGTCGTGCTAGACACTTTTTATCATCTTGTTCCAACTGCAATTGTCTCAGTGTTTAAGATATCGTTTAAAAGAGGAAGGTAAAAACAGTTTAAGTGGAATTAAACTCTGAACGTTGTTACCAAAATTACAATAGGCCAACGGTCACCTAATTTTTTATTTTCTATAAATAGTTCTTCGATAAATCTAAATTTGTGTAGCAAATAAGATCGCTAATATATTGGTGTTATGTTGTTGAAAACTGTACACGAACCGGATTTTTTCCATACTCTGAGAGTATACTGGAACGAGTCGACTCGGCTCTGCTCCGCGCGGGTCGGGTAGATATAGCCACAGGCCACAGGTCCCGACCAGAAAGAAAGTTCGGTATCCGAGCTAGACGAAGAGCATTGTTCTTCCATGATGATTTTGCAATTCACGGTAGTTGTGACAGTAGTAGCAGAAAATCCAGACTAACTTATGGTGAGATGGAATGCGCGCGCATTCTTCCCATGTCGGAACGGTGCGAGCCCGTTAGATTTACGCCACTACTACGGATTTCCGCGACGGACCGGGTCGGTTCGACTCCGCTCGGCTCGTGTAAGTAGCAGAAGCTTAATGCTTTACGTCAGCCTTTGAGTGGGCGGTTAGGTCACTTATTGCACTATACGACGTACAGTAAGAGCCAGTCAACCTAATTTAGACTTCAGAACAGACTAGCCCACTAGTCTCCCACACTTCGAATAACGTTAAAACAAGTGAACACTATAAATAACCTACAAAACTAATTATAACCAAGTTTTGAGAGCCAACACGAAATTGAGTGTTGGCAGAGCACGGCCCATTTTAATGAGGTTTTGATTAATTTAGCTTGACCTTGGAACATATGTGTTGTCATGATTATTTCTGGTCGTATTATGTTCGTCTTGGCTTAATAAAAAGTACTTCCTCGTACGATAGTGTTAACGCTTAGTTTATCTGAAAACTTAACGCCTATGATGTAAAGTAAACATGATTGTTTGCGGTTATCATTAACGATAGAGTATAGTGACCGTCGTCAGAGCATGTCTGTGACACAAAATTTATATGCGTGGTGTCACAAATATTGTAACGTATGCTATAGTAGTTCTGAAGCAAATTATCAAATGCACAGGGAGTTATTTGTTTCCTTAATTTCGTTAAAATCTAGTAGGCCTAAATATTCTAATAGTTTAACAAATCGTGTAAACATAACCTCTAAGTTGATAAGAAATATGAATATCATATGATGTGATGATGACAAGCCAACAAGACGTATGTATGGGCGAGGTCCTTCGTCCTCTATTTTCCTGCAACATCTGAAACAATTCAATTATTGCTACGCCTGAATATTCTACTAGTTTAACAAATCGTGTAAACATAACCTCTAAGTTGATAAGAAATATGAATATCATATGATGATGACAAGACAAGCCAACAAGACGTATGGGCGAGGTACTTCGTCCTCTATTTTCCTGCAACATCTGAAACAATTCAATTATTGCTAGTGTAAATATAAAAAGGACGTTTTTGTTTTATTAGGACTATTTAGGTAAGATTGTGTATGATTATATGAACAATCATAGCCTTAAATACCATAAATGAATACAAATTATGATAACATGTGATAAGTATATTTACATATTATATTTATTATTTATCTACTTATTAGGTATAGGTATTATCAATTTCAGTAGACAAATATTTAAGGTAGGCCTTGTGCTAACATTTAGTACTACATCTTTAAACTTTAAGGTCCGTCCGTTAGTAAAAAGCTTGCTTTGCAGACTGATCTCAATATGTATATATCAACGAACCGAAATGGAAATGTTCGACGGCAAAAACTTCATCCGTTGTTGGGTAAATAGATAATTCTATGAACTTCAAAAAAGGCATTAGCAATTTCTTAAAAATAATTTTTTATAGGCCTATTATAGACTTGAGTCATTAATAACTCGATAAAGATTATCAATACAAACCCCAGACTAATATAGGCGTGTAGGGCATTTCTGCTTTATCATACGGATCTTATCAACTGTCAAAAACAAAAGATGGAGAAGTCCTCAAGGAAAACTATTAAATTGGCGCCCAAAGATGGGTCTTTTTAATTTTCTTCAACTATAATCTCAAACATGCATTTCGACATGTTTTTTACTATATAAGTTTTAACAGTGAGAATTAGTTTCGTGGACATAACCTAAATTTTAATTGAGTCTTTACCTCTCTCTTACGTTGAACCTCAAAGAGAAGGTGTAATTTATGCTCACTCTACTTGTTTCTGACACATAGCTCTCTTTTTTACTGAGCGTATAATGTTAAAAATTTTAATTGACCAAAAAATGAATTAATTTCTAAATTGAAGTGCTGAAAACTGAACGCATTTCTTTACTACAAATAGCGGCTTTGCGAAACGGACACCATATAAGAAATTATGATAGTCACCATAGTCATTTGATCGGTGGATGTAGGTAGATGATTATTTCTCTTAGTTTATAGCCTATAATTTATCTTTGTCTAAACGATGTATTCTAGATTTGAATTGTTCATTTTCTACTGAACGATTAACGGTTTTAAGTTTCGGCGGTTTAAAAATTAAATTACAAGATCTGGTTTTACATGACTTAACTACAAAACTTAACACGCGAGAAAGGTGGTACGGTACGAGTAATCACATTTTTGTTTCCAAGGGACAACTCCCTCCATAAAAAACGAAAGGTTATTCTGTGATCAGTTCATTTCTTGGCAGATGCGAATGAAATATTTTTGGTTCTGAGCCTACACATTTCCTTTCAACAATCTATGTCATGAATGCAAAATTAGGCCGTCGACATTCTTTCATAACTATTCCTAGAAAATGCCTAAACTCTATCTAAACTCTTATTGTGAATGCATACAGGTGTCCGGAAATTACTCTACCTGAACACTGGAAGTAGGCATTGATATGATTAATTATGAGAAGTGCTTTAAAACTTGATAGTTTCAATTTTCACAAAAGTTGCTGCATTTATAGGCCATGAGATAATAGGATTGAAGTTTCAATCATTTAACTACAACTTTTGAAATTTTTTTAAATTTTCTAGACGGTGGTAAAAATATCTTGTACAGTTTCTTTACATTGTACAAAATCACGTGTTATAAGAAACGCGTAAGTATTAGAAGTCCTTGAGATTTCTTGATTTTGAATTGAGCTGAGATAAAATTACATGATTATCATCTTCTACAGTATATTTTTTATGATTGAAAGAAAGTAAATAAATGAATAAATCTGAACAATGATTCTTAATTTGATATAGACTCGGTTTAGTTCTTAACAACTCTAAATTATAGCTCTGTGATCACAAGTTTGGGCATCGTTATAACCTACAAAATTTGTTTTAATAATTGTATATTTTGTATATTGGTTCTACTTAAAAAGTTTAACAAAAATAATGTTAACTGTATTAGCTTTAATGGAGACGCCTATTAATTAAAAGATAAATAAGTTCACTTCACAAATTTATTGCAAAAAACTATTGTTTTTGTCTCGAGGAAGTCTTGGATTAGGCTTGATATGTACAGTATTTTCACCAATGTTAAAAAAAATTGCACCCTATAATTGAAAAGTATTCTTTTAGATTCGATGATGAAAGTGATTATAGGCTCAATTTCATTCCCGAATGCAGTAGCGAATTTCTTATAAACCATAGAGCATTGACGGCCATTCGCAATATTTTGTTCTGAAATACTTGAATAACTGTATTTATTTTAGAAGGGAAAGTTGATAAACCTCATACTTTACAGGAACAAGGTAGGGATACGTTGATAGAGGACGTAGTATATTTTGTATATTGTTAGTATGCAACAAGGTTTTAAAGTTGATTTTCAGTTAATTGAAGGGAATAGTTTTGAAAACGAGTATGCATTTCCCACGATAATGATCTATCCAGATGAAATCCTAAATATCTTTTGGTTTGATCAGGGAGGTTCCAGGGTATTGGTAAATTAAAATATCGTAATGTAATTTTGGATTCACATTTATGTGGCCTCCAATCAGAAAACCAGTTGCTTAACTCATTTATTGAAGTTTGTAAACGATGTCTTGCAACTTCTATATCTGAGCCATTACTGCTGTATCGCCTGGTTAGAAAGAAACATTTGAGTCCGTGTGATAATATATCAAAAATAAATAGTCGTAGGTTAGAACTTTGTAGTACTCCAGCTTTAATTTGGCGAATACATGAGAAAATTAAATTTATTTTTCCTGAAATAGTGCATTGTTTTAAAAATAACGAAATCATAAGTCTGATTTATAGAGGCAGGTTAGATTTGTATAACAACCTAACGTGACAGATTGTTTTAAGGGCTTGAGAAACGAAAAAAAAAAAAAAAATAGCAGCAAAAATTTCTGGGTATTATTAATTTATCTTTCTAGTTCCATGACTAGCAAGCTATGATAGGTAATTCCTAGAAGGATATCTGCTGACAATGATTTAGAATATCTGAACCCAAAGGTGCTAATACACAGATCAAGAGGAAATCTCAAGATAATGTTTTCTGGTGGATTGAACTAATTATTTATTATAATTCATCTTCTCTGGTTATCTTTGCTTCACGCAGCCACGCCATATCCTATTTATTATATATATATTGTGATTTCTTCTTTGACCCATGCCGTATGTTGTTGCTAATTGTTGAATTTAATGTTTTATGTAAATCTATTTATGTTGGATGTTAAGTTTATATATTTTCAAGAATAGATATTTTGTCCTTTGTATGACAATATATTTTGACGAAAGAAACATCTAAGAGACAAATTTATCAATTACAAATTCATTGCAAATTTGCTTTGAGTTAAAAGAATGGGAAATGTTAGTACGGTATCTTTTAAGGTTAACAGTCATGGAAAGAACTTATCGCTTTGTGTTTTATATATGTATTTTTAAAGACTCTGCTGCAGACAAATTACAATATTAAATCGTCATAAGGACATATTATAACAATATCAAAGATATTTGCCAAATATTTTATACAACTTTTTTTTTAATCTTGGCTTATTATTTGCCTAAATTCAAATTATTTTATTAATCTTTTGTTTCTTTTCTAGGATCGAAACTGAATGTGGACAAGTCAAGTCCTGTAAAAACTAAGCCTTTGGAAAATAGTGGTAAGTAAATTTTGTATTTATTTTATCAGATTTTCTTTTAAAAAAATCTTAAACTTAAATTTAAATATAGAGTTATCTGGATTAAACCAGCTAAAATAAAAATATTTTTGTTCTGTCAAGTTTGCATGAACGTATAATCTAGAATTATTATTATTTTACAGTTTAGTATTGCTACCTTATGAAATATGCCTTGAAACTACAAAAACAGGCAATGGTACTGTAAGTACTTAGCAATTTGATAATAGGACTGAGTGAGACAGAAAATCTTTATTGTACATTTACAATAAATAAAGAAACGACTAATCCTCCAAAATCTAAAAAGGAGGGAAAATAAGGGAAAAATTATTAATACCCTTGATGTGATGTAAACAAAAAAGTCAAAGCGTTATGATAACAAAATAAAATGTCAGTGCCTAACTCTTACGTTGCATAAACAAATTTAACAATGTAGGTCTAAGATTTGTACAATAGGGGTTGTATTCGAGAAGTTTTTTATTTTTCGTTTGAATTGTTCGCGATCTATATCCTCTGAAAATGAGACACGAGAAGTATAAATTAACTACATGGCGTTATAAATTAACTACATGTAAAAAAATACTTTATACAACCTAATTATTATGTTAAACATTTAACTTTTAAATTTGCTATGAACAAATATAATAAATAAACGGTACCAGGAACTGGCACATACTTTCTCACAAACATATTAAAATTATTAAACAGATTCAATGTGACTTCATAATTTTAGGTGACTTCAGTAGAAGAGGTGATATTAAAGTAGGAGATTAACTAATAAATATTATTATTATTAGCTAAACGAGAATTTTTAGAAAGATACGGTTTTTTGCATATGGTATGGTACATTAAGGGCTGTAGCCAAATTTGGTCAAAATCGTTAGAGCCGTTTTTTTATAAAAAATTAATAACTGATTTTTTGGGGATTTTTTTGGAATTTTTTGGCCAAAAAGAGGGTTGTTTTTCAAAATTTGTCAAAACCTTTTTTCGTGCATCTATACAGGCCTGATTGACATGTCCAGAATCGATCGAATAGTTTTCTCTCTAGCTTGATATACATACAGACAGACATTTTGTAAAAAACACTTTTTTGGACTCAGTTGGTCCCAAAACGGATATTTCCACAAAAATCCCAACATGGATTTTTTGCGGTCACTATACTTTCTCTATACTATAGTATAGTGGGAAAATCAAATTATTGAACCATGGATTTTGAAGGGCCAAAGTTTGGTTTCCCTAAAAAATAATACAGAATATTACCCTACTATCGCCGGGTCTCGTCTAAAAGTGCTTTAAGGATACTATGTAGTTTCAAGATATTACAGAAAATGTCCCCTCTATTTCAGAAAGTAGTGCAGCTAAATTTGCGGGGAGAAAACAGATATGTTATGGGTATTTACATAATTTGCGAAAATTACAGCGGATATACATTTTGAGGAAAACATGATGAAAAAATGATTTTATTTCAGGCTAACACTGTACTATAGTAGTGCAAAGAGTCGTCCCACCAATGCATAATTCATACCGTGTGTGGTTATAAAAGCTTAAAGATTTGTAGGCCTACTCAAATTCTTATATTTGTAAAAATAATTTTTTACACAATTGCACAAATTATTATTATAATTTAAGTAGGTAATAAAAAATTTAAAACTATTTCAGTTGGTATATTTTTAATTTTTGTATTATTGATCTTGCAATTCCGCATCGTGCCAAGTCCGCTCCAAATAGTAGCGTTATAAAGCGATTAGGCTATATAAATCTTCGATTTGAAGAATCATATATTTTTTTTGAAAACTCCAACTCTTTTTATTTTCAGATTGGTAATTTCAGACTAATTTTAAAGGATTCTTGAATATGGATGTTTATTTTATTGGAAAATATGACTGTTTATTAGTCATGTTCCAAGAAATTAAATACTCAAGGTTTTATTTCGATAAAATGTTACTACTTAGGATTTATCGAAACACATTTTTTTTTTTTGAGCTACGTTTAGTCTAATTTCACTAACAGGCCATCTATATACTTTCCGGAATGACCTTTTTACTTTTCCCTACTATAGAACGAAACATATTGTGCTTGATTTGGGTAGTAAAAGACTGAGTTGAATGTTTGACGAGTTCGTTTTACTTTCACTCAGAAATAATAAAACTTCCGATTTTTAAGATCTAGTTCATATAAAACCACTGAATATTTTGTCCGCTTGAAATGGTGGCATGGAACCATAGTTTCTGTATTCATTGCATGGAACGTAGGCCTACTTGGGTTTCTGATAGCGGTGAAGAGACTTTAAGCCTAAGATTGTAAATAGCGATCAGTGCAGTAATTAAAACATAAAAGTCCGAGTCCGAAGTATATTTTTATTGGTACGTCAAACCACGTCAGATCGAATTTTGTTTGTTTTTCTCTGTAAGACAAATCTTACTAATAGCCTGCTTGGTCTGATAACTGAGATAAGACTTACTGAATGGATAAAGTTGAGGTCAAAGTATCTTGAAAAGAAATATTGCTAAAACTGCTTTCATGATATAGCAGTGAGGCAATGAATGGTATTCCTGGAAGAAGAAGAAATAATTACATCCTGTTCGTAACATGTAAACATTATCGTAGGCAATGTTTTTCTGTTTCTAAGTAAAAGACCTTCTTGGTTCAGCATTTTTTTTTTTTTTTTTGCAGCCGTGGTTGTAATTCTTTCTCTACCTATCATGCGGCCATAAGACGTTAAACGTTGATTTAAACATTGCTTTTGTAAATAATGTCTATTACATTCTAAGGTTAATATTCGATTTACATACCAGTAAAATTAGATAACTTTGACTAGGCTATTTCTACAAAAATACACTAGAAGATTCGTTTGTCTGAAATGGTAGGTTTTGGTCCACATATAATTAAATACTGCCTCCCCACCATTTAGGGTACATATTTTAATTTTTTCTTATAACTTGGTCTGTCCCACGATAACTAGAACTCAGTTACCGTGGTCTGTCCTGTGTGGGATTAGCTACTACTAGATACATACGCTTAACTATTTTAACTACGTTTTTGGGTTTTGTTACTTTTTACTGAAAATCAACGACCCCAAAAACTTTGTAATACACCTTGTGCATGAAAAATGTCGAAATTTAAAATAAATAGTTTAATAAAAAAGCAAAATTTAAAAAAAATCTATATGGAAAATTAGTGTTTTGAATTTAAAACTCTGGTTTAATAGTGGATGAACATTTTTAATAAGGATTAAATAAAGTAGGAAGGAAAATTTGAATTAAAATATTCAACTTTTCACGGGAACGAAATCCACACTATATCAGTCTTATCATAGCCATACTGTCTTTGAAAATGTATTGATTTTTGGTAGAATCTAGCATTACTTTAAAGGCATATTTATACCCAACATGATCTAGTAATAGAAAATGAGAAGTGGATTCTATTTGAGGATGTCTATTAGGCAACTTTTTATCGAAAAATAATAACTAATTGGAAGTCATGTATATTTACATTAGGCCAGCTCATGTAACACATACCCTTATAGCTTATTTAAAATTTCAAACTGTTAAGTGCTATTATTTTCTATATTTCATACAAACAATTATAGAACTCCTTTTTAACATCAAATTCAATTTTGATTTGTTTTTCTTTTCTTATCAACAGCTTTAAAAAAAGTCTTGGAAAAATTGGTGCCGATATAGGGCCTATACGGTACTAAGGTTTCTGAAACACCAAACTTGGATACTACTAAGTAATTATGTTTTCCTCTGTTTTTATTAACTTGTTTTTCTATTTTAATGTAAGATGGTCTTTCAGAAACTCCTGAATATGAATTAATTTTCTTTAATAGGCCTATTTTTGAGGAGTACACCAAATTTAATTTTTAGGTTATGTATTCATAATTGATTTATAATACTATAAAATACTGTAAAGGTACACCCACATTTCTTAAAAATCATTTGGACTTTATGGCTTCAAAATACTTTTTTAGACTTAGATTACTTTCAACAAACCCAACATTTATTATTTTAAATATCACCAATATGTTTGACGACAAAATAAAATAAATAAATTACATACAATTTTCATAGCTGGGTCAATTTAACTTTGGCACATTTTTTGTTTCTTCACATAAATTGCCTTACATTCCTCATTTAAATATAATTAACTTCCATATACTATTTTTTTTAACTCTGCGTGTTTCAAAGTGTACTATATTGACTAGTTTTTAAAACTCAGAACTTTTTTATTTTATTTCTATGATTTTTTGAAAATTTGACAAAATCTTGCCTTTCATCTTGCATTTTATATTGTCCCAAATGTAAAATGTCATAAAATTACCACATAAGACCAAATAATGATTTATGACTATGTTACTCCAATTATAATTATGGGTTTATGTAGATAAGGGGTACAATGAGTTGGGATAAAATAAAATGAAACTAAACATTCTATAAAAGTAATAAACATGTATTTTAAAAAAATTTCTCTTAATGTTTATCACAAAAACCAAGCCTATTTGGTAACCAACAGTAGATCAAAATATCTTTTTCCAAGATTTGGGACTAAGTTACCTTTGGATTGAACTTATTTTCATGTTTTATTATGTGATTGTCATACGGATTGGTGCTGTTACCACTGGAAGAGAATTTTGAGGGTGTTTGGTCTTTAGAGGCAAGGCTTTTTATATAAAAAAATACTATGCTTTTGGTATTTCAAAGATGGAACAAAATGTCTGGTTTCTAGAAAAAACAAGCATCGTAATTATACACTGTGAGAGAATTAAGATAAGTTCTGAAATAGAACCAAAATTATCAAATGAAAAATGTTTTTAATAAGTGTAGCTATTGCTACTGTTATTACATAAATTAGAAGTATTTAAAATATGAAATTAACTCAATTTGTTTTGTTTTAATATTATACAAGTGTATATTAATGTACTAAAATTTACTGCAGCCCATTAATATGTCTAACTCCCAATTTGTTTCATTCTCTGTATAAATGACTCCATTTTAAAAATTAAATGGGAAATTTAAATTTAAAAAAATATTAATGTTTTACTCTAGGTTTAATCTTAAACGTAAGACAAACCCTTTCTTACTTTGAATCACAAATGATTTTGCCTAAAACAAAAAATAAATAATTAATAAATAAATCTATACGGTTTTGTTATTTCGTGTGTTAGTGTCATATTATAATCATCAGAAACAAATATCATAATTACTAGGAGTAGATCTAGTAAAAAGTAAATTGCAAACAATTCATTAAAAGTGAATAATACTAATTGGTAACTTTGTTTGTTTCAGAGAGAGGAGCCAATGAGACTGTAAATCAAACGACTGTTGAGACTTCTCCTTTAAAGTCTGATTCTACTCAAGAGAATATCCCAGCCCATAGTAAATATTTACACAAAAAATTCAAAAAAATGGCTACAACGATGTTATCTCCTGAGGAACCATTTAACGGAAGTCGTGTGAAGGGTGTACTTTTTTCTGTTCCTAATAAAGTGCGTGAAGAAGAAGCTTCTAGTCCTAAAACATTGTCACCTGAATACGTTTTATCAGATTTCACGGAAACCAACGATGTAATTAATAACACAAATGATACGAGTAATGTTACAACCAGCAGTGTAATTAATTCTGGAAATATTTTGTTTACTGGGGTTGTCGGACGATACGTATGTCCTTACTGTAAGTTAGCTTGTACGAAGCCTAGTGTTCTACAAAAACATATCCGTGCTCATACAAATGAACGTCCTTATCCTTGCCAGCCTTGTGGTTTTGCATTTAAAACTAAAAGTAATTTGTATAAACATTGTAGATCTAGAGCCCATGCATTAAAAATGGAAGATGTTGGAGAGGACACACCTTCCAAGTTTAATCTTCCTTTGGAAGAAGGTGCAGAAAGTAGTTCCGAAGATGAAGATGGAAAACTTTCAGAAGTTAACAGCCATGAAGAAACTATGAACGATAGTAGAGAAGAACGTCCTGCAAAATCAATATATAAACCAAAATTTCACACTGCTTCTATCTATCTGCAGAACTCTTCTCAAAATATTAAAGAAGAAAAAACAGACCATCAGTCACCGCCTCCACGTCTTCAATTAAAAATTTCTACGACCACCGCTTCGCAGAGCGCTTTATCAACACCTTCACCTTTTACCAGCGGATCAAGTCCTAGTCCTGAATTCCTGCATCGGCATATAAGTAAGCTTATAAGTGAGAATCAAGCTATTGTTGAAACTATGGATCCTTTTTGGCCTAAAAAATTTCTTCACCGAACAAACAGTAAAGACAATTCTTCATCTAGTCCTTTATCTTCTTCCCCATCACCAGGTGCTGAAACACTTTTACCAAAAAGATATATGCAACGTCAACAGAGTATAAGTGTTGACAGTACTTCAAATATTCAAGAAAATTTAAACGATCTTGATAAAATAGCTCCAAGACAAAATGTACATTCAAAACTAGCTTTAGCTCTACTTCGGCCTCAGTTGTCGACATCTCCCCGGTTCTCCAATGCTCCTTCACCTCCTTCTGAATCTATTGATGCTCCTTTAAACCTCACAACAAATAGCAGTAAAATCGACCAGCAAAATCTGAATAGTTCTATCAGGAAGCGATGTTATTCAGAAGGTTTGCCGTCACCAAAGTGTTCCACAGATAAAATAGGAAACTTACCTTTAAGGGTAAATAATAACAACCAAGAACACAGCAAATATCTTTTCCATTCCTCTGATACAACAATTTCCTTGTACAGTAATAGCGTTGATGGAAAGAAGTGTTCTTTACCTAACAATCCTCAGAATCCTGAAGGATCTATAATCAAAGACTTATTATTAAAAGCAAGAGCAGCTTCTACAGGTGGTATGTCTTCAGGAAGTTATGGACCTGTCATGGCAGATCTCCTTAGTAATGTAAAGACGTCTAGTGTAGGTCAAGATGAGCGATCCTATTCGCCTTCCAATCAGTTTGTCTGTCATCTTTGTAAAATTCCTTTACGCAGTGCAGAGAGTCTAAATTTACATCATCGTTATTATTGCAAAGGTATTAATGACGATTCTACACGGTCTTCTTTAAATAGCCCTTCTCCTCATTTTGACGTTTTCTTACCTTCGTCAGAGTATCCTAAAAAAATTATTTTACATAGCAAAGAAATAAAGGACTCTAGCAGAAAAGATCCTATGGTCATTGCTCCATCGTATCCGTCCCCCGGTCCATTGTTGGGAAACACACCTTTAGTAGAAAGTTACCACTCTCATGTTATTCGTAACCATGAGTTTGATTTATCTGCTATAAAAAAACGAAAATTTGAAAATGAAAGTCTTCCATTACTACAAGAAGTGCGTCCAATTTCAGCTACAACGCTAAGGTCTTTAGAAGAATTATCAAAATGTCCAATGCGTTCAAATACTCTTCAAATGTTTGGCGGTGAAGTAAAAATATTAGACACAGCAGGAGGGGAAACTAAAACTATGAGGATTGAACCTTCAAACAGAGGAACACCGCACACATCTGAAATGCAATTGATGATTTCCTCTCATCCCCCGACCAGCAAGACATATAACAAGGATCAAAGCGATCTAAAAGACTCAAGTCCTCAGATTGTTGTAACTATAGCAAAAACTGGTCTACACTCAGGTGGCGGTACAATCGTTCAAGTGCCCCAGAAAATAACTGGAAATGATTCGATACAACACCAAATATCCAAGCAGAGTTCGATATCAACAATGGCTTCATCAGTAAGCTCACATATCTTGTCCAATTCAAACTATGCGGACACTAACAAGCTTATCATTCCAATTATTCCCAATATGGTAACACCGAATATTTCTATTCCTGGAATTTCTACTCCTGTACAACTTCCGTTCATTCCTTTTACGTCTATACTGTCGGACAATAATATAATTAACCCTCTAACTAATATAACAGCGTACAATCCATTGACTCTACCTACCGCATCTCTTCTTTCTGCAATTGGTAAAAGGCCACAGATGGGTGTTAATAGCCCTTATTCAGGGGGAATAGTTACAATTTTACACGGAGGGAAAGAAATACCGTACGTTCCAGGAATGCCAGGACCTAATACTTTATTGAATACCAATGCAAGTATTTCACCGTTTACGAATAAACCTTCGGAAATTGTGAGTACAGCAGTGGCGAGTCCTCAAAGTAAATCCGTTTTAAGCATTCCACACCAAGATCAAAAACTTCAGAAAGCTGATAAGTCTCAAATGTCTTTAGAGTCTTCCAAGCATAGCTGTGTGTTGCCGTCAGTGTTACACATGAAGCAAGGCGTTCCAATACCGAGCATATTGGTTAACAGTGAACCTGAATTGTTTGCAGAACAAAATATTAACAAAAGAAAGTTAGGAGACGACAGTTCAAAACAAAGCTCACCTACTAAGCGGAATTCTTCGGTAAGTTTAATTCTTTAGGTATACATAAAGTGGTTTTGCATGTAGTTATACTTAAATTATTAAGGCTCTGCAGCACCTCCTCCATATGGGTTCATTTTCTTATCAGTTTTATCTCGTACAATTACAGCTCTTTTTAAGATTATGAGAATGAAGACTTTTCTTTTTTTATTGATACGTAACTGTTCCAATAACACTAAAAGATAACCAAATTATAAAATTAATTTCTAAATTAGTAGAAAATTTTGTAATTTTAAATTTTAAAAACTAAACAAAAAATGTTGGTTAAATATGATTAAATTACCTTCAATGATCTTGTTTATTTTATGTCGGTGACAGATCAATTTTAGTTTCACAAGGCAGTTTTCAAAGGTTTTTTAATGTTGTCTATTCACATTAAACACAAAACATAAATGTAGTCAGTGAACGGGTATGACTTGGGCCAATGACTTGAAGTAGAAATTTGCTAAATGGTAAACTTAAATTCCGAGTAGAAGTGATGTGTTCCTTTTGCCAACCAAATATCATACTAGAATTTTAATTTCAAAAAATGTTACGTTATCCAAATTGATTTAACTTTTGAAGCAGGACTAAATAATTAATCACTTTGTACTAGTTTTAAGGTTGTGTTTGATGTTCAACTATTGAAAACAATGTAAAAGATACCTTTGAAACATTTGAACCAAATTACAAATTTTAAAACATAGTTAATTCTATAAATAAATAACTAATAAGCTTGACTTGTGAGAAAGTAACTTAGATAAAATAAAACCTGAACACAAAATCTCACAATAAATACGTTTACTAACCTCAAACGCCTTTCAACGACAAGTTATAGTTTGGTTACTGTAGCCTGTGTATCACTGAGGTGGCGACATTGTCGTTGAAACGCGTTTGATATTAGTAAACGTTTTTATTGTGAGATTTTGTGTTCAGGTTTTATTTTATCTATAGTTCATTCTGTGCAATAAACTGTGTAAAAGTAGTATATTAACATACATAATGTAAAAAGCAAGAAAATTAATATTGTTGCTATAATACATTTATTTAAACACTGAACAAATGTACAGGGTGTTACAAAAAATTAATATGAGTTTACTCTGCTATTTACAGTAAAAAAGTTCCACTAATCATATGTCCTAAAATGTACAGTTTTCTGTCCAGCCGCCTTTTTTTTACTGAATAATATCTATTTCTAAAATGGTTTACCCGATTGATTTCAAACTTGACAGTCCTTAATGTTTTTTTTACTAAATAATTTTGATCTTGAAAACGGTTAAACCATTCTACAGGTACAAATTATTTAGTATCAAGTTTGAAATCAATCGTTTAAACCATACTACAGATATAATTTATTTAGTAGGGAAAATATGGTGGCAAGGCAGAAAGCAGAGCTTTTTAGGATTATTTAAACTTTTTCTGGTAAATGATGCAATAAACACACAGTCCCCATTTTTAAACACCTGTATATAAATAAAACACAATGAAAGTAACATAACAATAAATATTTAAAAATATTAAGCCTTAATTGTATTGTAATAGGAACAACAACCAAATAGTTGTAAACTTAAATAACAACTTGCAAACATAAACAAATACTATCAGAATTAACATAATTATAGTAATGAATTAAAAAAGGAGTTTTCAATTTATTTAAAATAGTTTTTTATATACGCCAAATTATAAATTATTTTCAAAAAATTCTAAAAAGGTTTTATCAATATTTTTATTTTCAAAAAATACTTTTCTTAAAGGAAATTGTTTTCCATTTTTTCATGACTGCCTAGTAATGGCCCTATCTATGTGTACTTCTTTTAAAAAAAATTAAAATTATCTACTGGAGTGATGGTCAATCATTCAAAAAACTTTCTTTTTTTTTTGAGTGTAGCCTACTGATTTATAATTTCAAGACAAACTGCAGTCTGGTTACTTACTGGATAAACAGGGTCATTGAAGTAATTTTCTCATATTTAATTGTATATAATATAAGGGCTAGCAAATGATTCAGGGTCTACATGTTCTTTCAATGAGCTTTAATTAAAATTACATTGTTAATAAGTTTTAAGGTAGGCCTACACATTACTCCTATTGCTATAGATAATTCATCACTATTGTTTTACTGCAGAAATAGAAATAATTTTAGTACAATTTCTTATTAGTAAAATAAAATAAAAAGTATTGAAAATAAAATTCCTAAATATCTTAAAACTCTTATCATAAAGTTACAAGTTCAATCCCTTTTCCGAAGGATGGAAATTGTATCTTTATTATTCAAAACAATATAAAAGATTAAAGTCAATAATAATTTAAGGGTAGTGTAGAAACACTAAATTATTCTGAAATAAAACATTTCATACATGAAGCTTTATAATTACTATACTATAAAAGTTATGTCAAAGAGTAAAAGCATCTGATTGAAGTAAAGTAAAATTAACCAACAATTTTTATAGGTCTTTACTTTTGCTAACCAGAGATACTGTGAATGTTTTAGCCGCTGAAACCACCAGAATCTCCAGTGACTCCTGAAGAGATGAGTGTTGTTAGATCCGAACAAAACACAAATTCTGAGAAAAAGTTTTTACGTCCATCATCTTTGCCATTGAAACCGGGAACATTTATCCCAAAGCGCCACACTCTGTCTACACCTACCAACGTGTTGTCATTAGTTAGTCCGGAAACACCTCGACCTCGGAAGTCTTACGGTCAGCTTTACCTCAACGGACATGCATACACTTACCTGGGATTGAAGTGTTCAACAAGAGTATTCTTCTGTACTTTGAACAAACCTCAACCAATCTATGTGCCTCTTAGTCCTGAACATAATAAAGTGTCCATGTATTCAAATTGGAAGGTAACCATGTTTATCAATTACAGTACCTGAACAATGCATTTAATAAATGTAGCATATTAGATGCTTAATTTAGCAATAGCTTTTGCTGTTAAGCTCTCATTCTTAGCACTTGCTTAAAGTAAGCTGAATCAGTTTTGGTGATCTTTATTTAATATAAACTAGAACTAGCTAAATCCTAAAAACTATTGTACAAATTAAAAACTCTGCAATTTGAGACTGTTTAATCTTGCAGTTAAATTGTATGTTATAATTAATTAATAGGCCTACTGCAGATTTTAGATATTTTTCTAAAATGAAAATGAAGCAGTTCTTTAATATAATTTAATTCTAATAATTAGGTATGAACATTTTCTTGACTATAAAATAATTGTTCTTGGTATATACAGTTTTATTTCACAAATTGTCATAAATACACTCATTTTAGATGGTTGGATATTAGTGTATCAACAACTTAAGGGAGTACTTATAAAAGTATACTCTAGTTTTCACTTAATAATTTTAGCTTATACTGTATTTAATTAAAACTCTTTCCAGTATAAACTATTGCTTATTTTTAATTCATCAGAAACATTCCCAATTTAATAAACTCATAATTCTTAGAAACATTTGTTTATGTATTCTAATCTCTAAAGGCTAGAAACATACCTTTTCCTAATCACACATTTAGTAACCTTAAAAAAAGATCATCTATTTGGAGTCTCCACTGCCATGCTAAAAAGTGATATGCCAAATTCTGTAAATAAATTTTTAAGGGGAAAAGGGTGACATCTACTCCCTGTGGAATAGTTGCCTAATGGACTGTCTAAAATATATTTCGATTGTACCTTAATATTAGGTAATAAACCAAAAGATAACGATTTTCCAACAAATTATTATAAGTATAGTATGCCTTGGTGATTTACATCACAAAACAGTCTTCCACATCTTTTTCTAATAAATAACAGGGAACAATTTTGTTTAGAACCTAACATTTTACACTTATCCAATAAGAAAGTGTTTGAGGTTTGTATCAAAGATCCCAGTTTTATTAATTTCAACAAAATTACATTCTCAATTGTTTTAACTATTACTCTTTAAAATGAAATAATGATGCACTCACTACTACAAAGATTTAAAAGGACACTCAAGTTACAGATATTTTTGTAGTAGTGGGTGTATTATTATGTCATTTCCTAAGTGTTACTTACCACAGTGCTCCAAAAACTTAGTGTTTATTTTGTTTGTTAAGGTGTGTTCCGAAGCCGACCCTAATCCATTTGGTCTTGACCCAGGGAAAGCCATGGCCTATTATGACTCTAGGCATCGACCCCTGGAGTATAGCTTAGCATGTAGTAAAAGTAGCGAAGCAGTGACGCATTCGACATATTGGAACAATAGGATGAGTAATAAACAAGATAAAAATAGGTCTGATTCTGCAAACAAATATGATGAAAATCAGGTAAAATATTTTTAAATAGAAAATAAGTGCTTACATATACAAGGATTAATATGTATAAATTTAAGTTGTAAAAAATAGTTGGTAAAAAATTTTGAAATTAAAAAAAATTCATGAACTATTGGTTAAAAATTAAGTAATTAAGCACACACATAGATTTCTAATGGTGTGCTGCATAATTTACAGAAAAATATTTATAAATCAAATAAAGCAGGTATTATTGTTGAACT
>JAGFPH010000487.1:332839-378268 GCA_018207615.1 Philaenus spumarius
CAGAAAAATATTTATAAATCAAATAAAGCAGGTATTATTGTTGAACTGTCTTACCAATTTCTTAATTATTCCATGAATCATTGGTCATAAATCTCAAGGATTAACCAACGAATTTTAAATTTAAATTTGCTTTACCCAAATTCATCAAGTTGACGGTTTTTCGCATTCAGAAATTGGATCACAAACTGTATTTCATATAAAGGAGGATCTTCTTTTTGCTAATTTAAAAAATCAAAGCTATACCTATTTATTTTTGGCAGAAATTGTTACAATGAAAAGCCAAGAATGCATCAAAGCTAGAGGGACAAAATGCACGAGACACGGATCTCAGTGCTGTGACAAAACTAATGTGAAGCAGTACTTAATATTTGTAGCTAAGCAATCAGCCAAATTGATTAAATACATCAATTAATAAATTACATGGCTATGAGTAGAAAAACGCCATTTTCTTATTGTTAATTATTATAAAATGTGTAGTTAATATGAGCTTTATAAAGTAACATTTTCTCAGTTTGTCTTTTCAAAAGTTCTCTAAAAATAAAATATTGGCAGTTTTTCTTAAAAGGATTAACAAACATTCTAAGTTAAATAATTTAGATTTGAAACTTGAGTTTTGTACGATTCTAATATTTTTGTTTAATAAATTTCTATCATTTGTTCTCTGACTCCAGAAATCAGAAAGTGGAAGTACTGAAAACCTACCAAAGAGAGTGAAGATATTTGCTGGTGGATTCGAGTCTAATGAGGAATATATCTATGTTAGAGGTAGAGGTGAGTTCTTTAGTAAACAATAATTTCAACAACATTGCCTTTGCCTTTACCAATAACCTTAATCTATTATTTTTTTATCAGAAATTATCATTTATAGTTTATACAATTTCAATTGTAATTAATAGTTTCAGCATCAGCGGATAGTTCCAGAGATTTAACCGAAATGATGAGATTTTGATTTATTTCGAGGGCTTTAGAAATATTTCTTAAATACTTACAACCTTTATTAGAGTTTACAATAATTTTGTAGACAAATTTATTTTGCCTTACCAAATTAATACAAAAATGAAAAATATTCTTACTTTATAAATAATCAATTTAAAATACTCACCCTAAACATTATTTTGTATTATAAATAAAAATGTTAATGTTATACTCATATCACTGCAGCTGTTTCTTTGTTTGTTCAGGCAGAGGAAGGTATGTTTGTGAAGAATGTGGTATTCGTTGCAAGAAACCTTCCATGTTAAAGAAACATATCCGAACACATACAGACGTACGGCCATTCACTTGTATTTACTGCAGTTTTAGGTATGTCGTGGGTTTTTTATGCTAAATGTGTATTTACACATGTTTTTTTGTAGTGCCACATACTTTTAATGTAGTAAACTAAGTTAAGTGTTGTATAACGATAATAAAGGTATGCCTTTGGTTGTTGCGACTGCAGAATGTTCAGTATCTTGGAAAAGTTTTGAGTTAAGGTTATGAAGGGATGCATGTAAGTGTAAATTGAAAGAAAAATTATATTAAATTTCTATAAAGTTCTAAAATTATTTACTTGATTATTTTCTCTTCCCACCACAATATTAATTATTCAAACCTTGTAAATTATTAAAGTCATCTCAAAGCAGGAGTACTTCTGTAGTGTCTAATTTCTTCAGAAACTATAATATTTTCAGGGCAGTGTTTCTCTCAAGTTTTATTTTTTGTATATGTTGCTTTATTTATTTAACTGTGTAGTCATTTCAAGAGATTCTTATTTTTATTTAGTTTATTTTACTGTAAAAGTACGGTTTAGCCATAGGTTTTGTGTCAAATAAATACATTTTAAAAATTATGGAAGCGTCCTGGGCTCATAACCCAGAGGTCCGTGGATCCTAACCACGCTCTGCTACCATCTGCAAGGGTGCGGGCCCTTGCAGGTTGTGTAGACCATGTGAATCATAATTAGTTAATTATTATCTCAATGCAATTCTGGTAAACCAAATTATCCGCTGGATCCGTAGCCGGCCTTGATGAGGCTATTTCATATAATAATTTTATAAACTAAATGAAACTACTGATGGGGTTATATGTGGCTAAACAATAGTCTTAATTATTAACTTGTGAACTACATTGTGGTTGCCAATTATTCACCAAACGGCCCCCCACAACAATGGTAGTCCCGTGATGCTTCACTAGCCAACTATAATGATTAATAATTTAGCCATTAATTTAATTAGTATTACATAATGCTAAACAGGGATGACACTGCTGTTCCTTCCACTGACTGAACTTTTTACGATCGGCAAGTCCGTCTTTGACTTGACTATATTTCTACCGCCGACTAGGGACTCAGTGGCCCCTTGAGATCATATGTATATACATCGCCACACATTGCAATAGAGTGAAGATCCAAATTTCACAAATCCATACAGTGTTTACTCATGTATTATTTTGTGATGCAATGTATTTAGTTGTCCTAAATTAAACAACTACAGTACTTCATCAATTTTACAATGTTTTACATCTTTATAGTATTTAGCTTTGTCTCTGTTCAAAATGCTTGACCTAATTAAAAATCAATTTTCAATCTACACAAACAAATCTAATTCTACATTTAAAGAGTTAAACTTGTGAGGGAAAATATACAAACTAATGATCTGATGTAAAAATGTTTGAAGTTTTGTAATTTGTGTTAACAAATTGTGGTTGAATGTAAATAGCAATGACTCAAATAGCATACTAAATAAGTGAAATACATTTTTTTAAACATCATTAAGTTTAGAAGAAGAAATACTTTTACTAAGTATGTAGAACTAATAATAGCCTATTACAGAATTCTAATTTACAAGCACAAAATAAACACTTTTTTATCAATGTTTAAAAATAATGTTTGTAAAATAAAAAACTAAAGAAAACCAAAGTTCAAAATGGTATTAATCGAGGAGGTTATCATTTTATCTGTACAAAGTTAAGCTTTGCTTTCATTAAATTTTGTACAATAACATTTTTACAGTACAATTCAAGTTAGTAAAGTTAAATTTAAAAAATGTTTTACACTGCCTCATAAATCAGTGATTAGTTTTTATACTCATTTGGATAATAAAAATTTAATAAAACATACAACTCCCAATAATTATAAATTTCAAAGAAATTTTGTTTTGCACAAAAATATCTTAAGAATTATGATTAACCTTGAAATGTTGTTGTTATAGTTTTAAAACTAAAGGCAACTTGACAAAACATATGAAGTCTAAAGCCCATTACAAGAAGTGTGTCGAGTTAGGTATTACGCCTGTACCTACGGTCGTGGATGATTCTAATGTGGACGAAGGAGCTTTGGCACGGCAGGTAAGTTTGCTGTTTGTCTTATCTGTTTATGTTATTAGCAAAAATATTAGGGTGGTTTACACCATTGAAAAATAAAACATCATGAATAATGAGTTATTTTCTAATAAAAATGGAAGGCTTTGTACTTAGATCAAAGTTGTAATTAAGTGAAAACATAATAAACTGAAGAAATTTATGTAAATTAATATGTAGGTATCCTAATTTCAAATCCTAAGTTTATTTTTACACCTATGTACAGAAAGATTGCAACTAAATGATAGCACTGGCAAACGTAGGAGGATTCATTTCATTGTATTTGTAATTTCTTGCCCTTTGGCTAATAATAGTAATATGTAGCAACCTTTTTTTCAAATTTGATAGAATAAAAACTTGATCACATGTTCTCATAAACAATACGTTTATTTTCACAAACGTCAGTGTAGCAATTTTCAGTGATGCAGAAGCTACAATAATTAAACTATAACTATGATTATTGAAACTATAACTATTACTAACAATAATAATAGTATTGTTATTAACAATTATTAATAACAGTTTGATTTTTGAAGTTAGTGCTTTGCTGAAGATGGGAACATTGTTGTTGAAACGAGTTTGAGTAAATAAACATACTGTTTGTGAGAATGTGTGTTCAAGTTTTTAATCTATCACGTATATCATCTAGCAAGTCAAGCTTAATATTTATTTATATTTACTTTCAAGAATAATATTTACTGAAGAGCTCTTTTTCATAGATATATCTTTGAGATAAAGAATATTTACTGGTGACCAAGTTTTTTTACATATTACCAACAAACCACAAATTTGTCTATATACATTTTTAAACTGTACACTCGACCAATTGTAAAAAAAAAAAAAAATAGAAAAAACTGTTCTTGACAAAAAATGGAAAGGAAATAACAAGAGAAACAAAAGTTCAGTAGCAGATTTATCATAGTTAACGTAGCCATTTTAAGCTACTGGGTAGAAGGATGTTGCAGCATTGCCAAATCTATAAGTTTACAATAAATTCTACTTTAAATTGAACAATTTTGTATTATGAAGATGTGGTAACAAAAAATTTTCATATCATTTTCATTAAAATATATCTACAATATCTATCCCTAAACTAACCTCGTTTCGCTAATGTCTCTTTCTAATTATATATTCACATTTGTTTTTTGTTATCCTAACTTATCACAAATATATTTAAATTATATATAAAATTCATTTTTATTAAATGAATCCATGCAATATTATTCTGTTAATTTGCTTGCGTTACTGGCTTGCTATGAATATTCTTCTTAATGAAATTTGGCAACATTGCAGAAATGATTATGTTGCATAGCATCTAATGTGATATTTAATTATTAAATTATGCTCAAACTATTTAAACATTTGGACCTTTTTCATATAGCACCTCATTCATTTTCTATATCCTAAATATTTTGTGAATTATACGGAAACGGAGCATATTTGTCAAAAATTGTCTAGCACTACGTTGCACCAGAATCTCCTAAACCCGAGTATCACACTATGCTTTCTTTATAAAAAGGGGTTTAGAAAATATGTTTTGTATTTGTAAAAAGAAGTTTATTCAGCTATTTAAGAAATATTGTAAATTTTCTTTAATCATTAAATATTTTAGGTAAGAATATTACCATAAAAAAAACGTTGAAACAATTCTGTAATCTTTTTAATCTTGAATTTAAAGCACATTGAAGTTTAATTATTTATGACTAAACTGAAAAGTACAAGACTCTGTGATAGAAAGTCTTTAACATGTTATCAACAGAAATGTTATCAATATTTCAGTGGTTATGTGAATTAGTCATATAAAAAATAAATCATATGCAATGTACAAAGTCCACCGTAGTGACGCTGTCTAAGCATTATATAATTCTACAATATTCATCAAATTTTAAGCTAACAGAAAATCTGTGTCAACGAAAAATAATCTTTGGCAAATATTTTAATAGCAAATTATTTTTTTATTTTACCTTCGGCCCTAAATATCAATAATTTATTTACCTACGTTCTTATTTTATCCCGAATTTCCTCAAAATACCAAAACTATTTTGTTTATTGATTTGTACCCATAGTACGAAAAAATTTTAATTTACCTGAATTTTAATTTGTTCTTTCTTATTTAAAATAACTTTTCTGTGTACTTGTAAAACATGTTTGTACTGTATTGTACACTGACCTCTTCGGAGTGATAATGATTTTTTTTTTACATTCATTTTATTCCCTAATATTTACAAACACATACAAAATAATAAAATAAGAACATAACTTAAACATAACATAAAATAAAATAACTACCTGTAATATAACATAAAACTTAACTTATAAAAATAATAACAGAATAGTTTCCATATGGGGAATAAAATATTTTGCAACCTCTAGGGCAAGCAAGCATATTTTGAGGCTGCAAGTAGATGCTAATTTATTTATAGCAAAAAGAAAATAAAAGAGTAAGGAAAAAGGGTCTGGGAGCAGTTAAATTTACAATAAATAATGTATTATGGAAAAAACATACTAATAGCGGGAGAATTTTTTAAAGACAAATTAACAAATAAGAAATTAAACAAACATATCAACACTAACTAAAGGTTTAACAGCACTAAAAGGTTATATATGATAAAAAGTGTAACAATAATTATATATAAAAAACACTCAACATTGTACTCTATCCAAATTTAAATCGCACAGTGCACATCCATACTCTCTTGCACACACAGGCTCAAAACTACTGTACTTCCATCTCTCTCACACAGACACTCACACATACAACATAGATCATCACACGACCACATCCAACAAGCCCTCCACATCGTCCCTGCTCAATAGCCAGTTCTTCAGGAGAATCAAATATTTCCTTAGTTTACTAGATTTTTTAATTTCTTCAGGAATTTTATTATAGAGTCTAGGTGCAGTTACTGAGAAGAAATTTAAGTAAATTGTTAATCTGGCTTTAGGTACCTTTGCTTTGCTTTTGCATCTTAAAAATAATCAATTGTGTTGCAAATTAATGAAGAACCCTGACTCCTAATATAAAATATTTAAACATTTTAAGATTTGTTGGTTTAGTAACCAGGGCCGGTTCTTGGAATTTTTCAGAGTTAAGCGAACACCCGAATCGGCGCCACCTAGAATTCTCCCCCCCACCCCACCCCCATTAACATAACTTAACCCTATTTGTGAAATTTTTCAGGAATAACTTTTTATAAGTTTAGGTTAGAAGAGTACTTGCAATAAAAGACTTTTTTCAACTACTGTTTATTATTCACAGTAAATTTAACATTTTTACACTTTTACACATCATATACACTTTAGAAAAACCAAAAATTAACAATTTATTTCTAAATGTGAAATCAATTTTTACAGCATAAATTGGATACGATATTAGTTTTTATATATTACAATGAAAATTAGTAAAAACAAGTGTAGGTAGATGACAAGAAAGGAATTTTTAATTATATACATTAAACATGTAGAAAACATTGAAAACCAAATTGAAATATTAGCTTGACAAAAAGAATACAGAATGTTCAAAAGTCCTTACCAATTAAAAAGTTTACCAAAACAAAAAATTAACAATTTATTTCTAAACGTGAAAGAAATTTTTACAGCATAACTTGGATACGATATTAGTTTTTATATATTACAATGAAAATTAGTAAAAACAGGTGTAAGTAGATGACAAGAAAGGAATTTTTAATTATATACATTAAACATGTAGAAAACATCGAAAACCAAATTGAAGTATTAGCTTGACAAAAACAATACAGAATGTTCAAACGTTCTTACCAATTAATAATTAACTTTTCTAGCTTTGATCTTAGCAAATTCTTTAATTAATTGCTGAATCGGTATCAATCTGGTTCAGAACGTCATTTTCTATTTCCATTAGTGATAAGCCAATCAAGCGCTCCTGCGAGATCGTAGACCTTAAATACGTCTTGATAAGTTTTAACTTTGAGAATGACCGTTCACCACTCGCCACAGAAACCGGCAGAGTTAGAAGAATCCTTAAACTTACAAAAACGTTAGGTAAAGTGCTTATGTAGCCATTGGTTGTAATATAGCTTAAGGCTTCTGCTGGTAAACCTGAGTCGAACATCCGGGAAAAAACTTCAAGCTCTTTGAAGAGGTCATTGCCATCAATATCTTGCTCTTCTCCGTCACTAAGTATAGTTTGTAAATGTTGACATGTTGATCTCAACTTCGCACTTTCCCAGTCTTTTAGGAAACCAACTGCATACAAAAACTCAAACCCCTTGCTGTATTTTTCCATTAGGTCTTTCTTTCAAAGACGCTATTGCAGTATCTAAAGTAACAAAAAAGAAGTTAACTTTGAACGACGTCTTCTCGTCATCATCACTTTCATAGGAGAATTGTTTTTTTCCTTTTCTTGGTTGTACTTTCGCTTCTTTTTAAAACTCAGTCATAACTCCAACTTTTTCCGCAACTTCTTTAGCATCTGTGATCATATTGCTGAACCCCTGATCAGACCTCATGTTCTCAAGGAAGTATTGGACACTTTTAATGAGTTTCATTGAGCTTTGCAAGTCTGATGTGATCTTTTGCAAAGCTTTATTAACCATATTTATTTTGAAGCGCGGTTCTCAGGCGCCGTGCTCCGCCGAGCGTCAGCTCACTACAAACTGCAACTGCAAATCAATGCCTTGAGTTGAAGTGCTGTACAATTATATATACGCATTTTTCAAGCGCTGTAAGTACAAACAGAATAAATACCTTTGGTGTGGTGTTTTGATACTTGAACTCTGAGCGAAAAAACAAAATAAGTTGTTCACTTGTCAGTAAAACCAATTGAAAATGGTTCAGTTGTTTTCAATTTTGTCTTCTGACAAAAAAAAAACATTGTGTCCCGTTGGCGCCACTTTTTCGTGGCGCCATATGCGGCCGCGTAGTTTGCGTATGGGTTAAACCGGCCCTGTTAGTAACAGCTCCAAAACAATTTGAAATAAAGACAAGAAAATTAATGACATATTTAGATAATTTTTATTTATTGTAAATATTCTTAGGAAAAATAATAAAATAATCAATATATTATGTTCATTGCATCAAAACACTAAAATTTTATTTTTGTTTAAGACTGTGTTGAGGTTTTTTTAGAGTAACCTGTGTACATCAAGTAAATAACAACCCTTAACTATTCAAGAATAAAACAAAGAAAAATATGCATAATATATTTACTTTGTGATTTCAGCAAACACTTCACCGAGAGCAAGGCATTGAGGCTGATGAAACAGAAGAAGAAGAAGAGGATGAAGATGAGGAAGATGATGAAGAAGATGACGATGATGAAGACGGTTAGTTTAATGTTGAAAAACTTATTTAGAAATGTATACTTTATCGAGTTTTATTTAAAGTTTTCAAATAGTATAACGGCAACTTTTTGTTTCCAATTAAAAAATCACACAACCTCAATATACTTTATATTAAATAATTGTACTAAAAGATTATTGTACATTATAAACATGATCTGTGAAAAATGCCTACGATATGGTAAAGGTACAAACCCAAATCAATCGATAGTATTATAAGATAAATTAAATTTTTAAGGTTCTGTAACTTAGAGGAAAAAAGGAACTCGTAGAGGATCACTCATTAACATAATGCAATTTGACAGTTATAAATAAAACATGTTACTTATGTATGTTAAACTCAAAACAATTTTGACTATGAATGTTTTTGGGAAGAGTGGCAAAGTTTGGTTTCTCAAAAAATAACTTTATATGAGACTCTTGCGTGGGATTACATTTGAAAGGGCTTTATTTTTAAAATATCAAAACTATTTCATTTAATTTTGAAAAGATACTCTCTTGAAATTAGAATAAATGAATCTTCTAACACATTCCCTCTATTCTAACAGTGATATAAGGTGTAATTTACTTACTTACATTACAGTAAAACTTTAGTAAAGCTGAACTTTTGTGAAAAAAGTGATGAAAACAATGTTTTATATTTAGGTGGTGTAAGGCAATACTGTCATGCTTGGGAAGGGGAGCTATTGCCTCCTTTCAGTGGCCGCCAACATAAATGTATAATTTTGTATTTATTGAAGCCATAGTTATATTGTGTTTAAAACATCTTGATATGTTGTTATGTACGGACAGCCTTGCTTGCTAGTCTAACTCCTATTTTACTGGTTTATTCTTTAAGGTATGGTGTTAAAAAATACACCTTTTCAAATCATCTATGGTGAACTCAATCTTTAGGTGCACATGACACTAAAATGCTGTGCTAATGGTATGGCAGTGATTTTAAATTTTGCTTTAAAATAACCGTCTAACTAAAAATGAGCCTTTATCATATCACCTATGATGAGTACAACAGACTATAAACTCATACATTTTAGCCCAACACATCTGTTGTAAAAATATTACGGGCAGGTCAAAAAATATAATTTTGCATTCTTTATTGACAAATAAACTGCTACAGGTAATTAATTGATATACCTTCCTTACTTGTAAAAATAAAACTTTAGTCTTAAAGTTCTAAACATCACCATTATGTTTATTATTGTTATTGTTATTGGTTGGATCCAAGACAGATATTGAGTAGATAGACTTAACAGGATAAATATATTTTACTACAATTTTTCAGAAGATATGGATGAGTGGAAGAATTGCCAAGAGCGAGACGCAGCACGCTCCTTGTTGAGCTTGTCAGAAACTCTCCAATCGGCAACACAAAGACAGTATATGAATGCAGGGTTGGTAGCAATGAGTGCTAGGCCTAGCACTTACCCTTATAGCTTTAGCATGAACCCAAGTCAGGTTGTGCAACCACAAACACCAACTTTAACATCAATCAGTGCACATAGGGAGAGAGAAAAGGTAACACTATTCATTATTTATTGTTTAATTTGCAACAAATTAATTTGAAATGATGGAGTAATAACCTAAAAGTGTTAAAACTATTCAAATAAAATAAGTATTGTCATTTACATTAAATTTATAATTTTGACTGTTTCAATGCACCCACAAAACATTTTCTTTTGAATTAAATATTTGTATTCTCCACCGGACATTTATAATATAAAATGAAGAAAATAACATTTTTGCTGTTTTAATGTAAATAATTAAATATTGTTTTCTTGGCCTAAAAATAAAAATGTCTCAACCTAAAATAACAAATGTGTAAATGTATAATATAGTAAGTAAAAAATATACGGGGGTTAGTTATTTGTTATATATAGTGGTAACATTTTTTAAAAGTTATACCCACTGTGGCTAATTGTGCTTCTTAGTGCAGTGTGCTTGGAGAATATATTATGTGAAGTGAGAGTTTATTTAGTTTTAAACATTTAAACAAGATGTTTTACCATTTGCTCTTGAGCCTTTCTTATTTAATCCATATAAAATTTAATTTTCAACATTTTTCAGTACTGACTTTCTATGTAACAAAAAACTGATTCTCAGATAAGATTATTTTGTAAATGTTCAATAAAAGATAATTATTTTAACTGTTGATATCAAGAAAATAAATCCCAAACACTACTGCAATGAATAAGCCATATTTAATAACAAACACTATTCATATATATTGGCCAATGTAACTAGTTTTAATAGTTATAAATATTTGAAACCCATTTTTGTATCACTTATAGAGTTGATCAAATTACACTTTCATAAACATGACTGTAAGGGTAAAGTTTATATTTGGTTTTTAGATTTTATGAGCAATATCAATGTATGCTCATGTGATTATAACCTTGTAAATTGTTTTGCCTTTAAGGAAATAATTAAAAAATTAAAGTTACTAACTGCTTCTCTGCACAGCTGGCCAACGCAATAAATAATAGCCAATACAAATGTACAACGAGAAATAATTGAGAGTGAGGGGGCCCTTAAATTGCTAAGAAGTTAAATTTATTGATTTACATTAGTACAAAACGAAATGTCGAAACTGAATATATAATAATTATTCTTTACACATATTTTATCCCCAGATTACAAAGTTAAAGGACTGTAATCTAAATGAATATTAGTCCGAGGCAAAACTGACAACAGGCAAATTCAATAATAATCTTATGGACAATTGACCCAATGTGAAAGGTAAACCAGGACTGTGAGCAGTTTGTTAGTCTATATTTCTATGTTTTTATCTTGGTATTAACTGCTACCAAATGTGATAATAATTATGTTTATAGGTTTCACAGAATACTGGGTTAGCTCGTGAAGTCCATGGAGATGTAAAACCTAACAATCAATCTACAAATTCAGTCGATGAATCTAAAGGAAATCCTTCCGATCTCGGTGTAACAGCTCGTTACTACTTTCCCTCGACACAAACCATGCCAGGACATCAGGACGACAGCAACAGTAGCTCTGATAACCTTTCAGTAGGTTCCCAAGAGGACTATAAGGAACAAGATGATTTATCTAGTGATATGAGTAGTCCTGGGAAGCATACTAGCTCTGTGCCTATGGATTTAAGTAATAAGAACTCAGGTAAACATGACTACGAGTTGCTCAAAACCTACTTTAGCTTTATCTTAGCCATTCTGGATCTGTTTCTCAAAAGAATAACAACCGTTGTAATGCTGTCTGAAACTAATTAAATTAATTCATCATCTAAGGCTCATTTTAATGTGCATTTTAATACACAAGTTGTATTTGCGATTTTCCAATCAATGCTCACTCAGCAGTAGTAGTCTACCAGCTAATGGTCTCTACTGGTTATATTTGGGACTATTTCAACATATGAAAATGTACAGAACTTGCAGAAAAGTAGTTCTGTCTGAACCCAGTGCAATTTATTAGTTTAAAATAAATTATGAAGTCAAATGTGTATTATCAAATGCTAATCAACTGTGTACTCGTAGAACCAGCCCCGAGAAAGTTTATGCATTTTACTTGGTGATTTTTCCATGTTGTTATAGTATTGTTGTCATGTTTTGAAAAGATAGAAATGGATTTTTAAATTTAAATTATGTATGAAGATTGTTTGACTATTATTGTTATTAAGTTGTTATAGTTTTTAAAAATGAGTGAGTGCATGTAAGTTAATACAAGAAAATAAGTGCAAATTAGCTAATACAGATGAACTTGGTTATAGCGTCAACGAAGGGACCGAACAAATATTGACACTATGTCTGAGTGACGTTATAAAGATGTAACAACAGGAAATCATATTTTTGTTTCCTTGAGTGAAAGGACAAACAACTTTACAGTATTACTATTATTGGCAACATTATTCATGACGTTTATTAAAAAGAAAAACATTATACTTTTCATTTAATTGTACAATAGGAGCTGAGGTCACCTACAATTATAAATTAGGTAACATTGGTTAATGTGTAAAGTTTTAATGAAAACATATGTAGTGTGTATTAACAAACTGTAATAAAAACATTAAAATTACAGTATGTATTAAAACATTAACTTACTGTATTAAAAAACACGCAACAATTTTAAACTGTCAACATTACTGTGGGGGGAAGACAACTCTCTGATCACAACCACGTAAATGTCTCGCTAGACTTTACGATTGAGTATCTCCACGCTTTTCTATTGTTTGAACATTTTCCTAGCAAGGTCCATGGGTTTAGTTACACAAAGCACACAACTGTCACCCGCATACCATGTGAATTGTTCCTTAGGAAGGGTGGGAGAGTTAGCAGTGCTGCTTGTAGTGGAACCCCGCCCCCTCCACTGACTTTGATGGAACCCGCCAGAGGTTTTACGTGTGAAAAAAATACGTTTATTTAATTTTTTGATTCTGAGGAGGGAGAAAATAGGCGGCCAGAAATCAAAGGAAAGGGGGAATTCTAACATTTTTCGAGTTCTGAGAAAACTGAATTCAAAGTTTGACATTAAGATTTTGTAGATTTATGACGTTACAACCGATTGGTTAAAATATTTATAGACGCTAAAATCCGAGTTGACGCATTAGCCAAGGACGTTAAAACCAAGTTCAACTGTATTTTTATAGGATAGTGCTGCAATTACTTTTTATGAATTCTTTATTTTAAATTTTAGTCAATTCAAATTAATAATGTCTTATAGTGGCTCATGTTAGAGACCACAATATAGAAAATGGCTGGCTGAAGAGCTTCATTCAGATGCAAGTTAGGGGAATGTGAAAACATGTACTATGCAGTAAAGTACTGAAATAAACAATATTCCTTACATAAAATCTCTTGCATTTCAAAACCCTGTTAAATAATATAAATCTTTTAATTTTATAAATATAAGTTTTCCAAAAATTGATCAAATTTTTAAAAACTTAAATTTTAAAAATTGATTAAATTTTATACCACTAAGCTTGAAAATGACAATACATTGAAAAAACTATTGAAATAACATTAAAGAAGTTTTAAAATCGATAGCATCTTTGTGGAAAAATAATAAACAAATGTAGTTTGAATTTTGTGTAAATAGTAAAGTTCTACTTGTTGCTTAGTTCTTTTTATTTTAGAATGGTTTTTATGATATTAATACTACTAATTTTTTACAAAATTTATTTAAATTTGTAAAAATTAATCAAAATTATATTTTACTATGTGTGTTTAGTTAATTTGAAGATAATATATGTTTTTTACAAACAAGATGGTTATAATTACTTACTTTGTCAAGTAAGTAAGGAATTTTCTGTCCTAAGACAGATTTGAAAGGAGACAGATTTTCTCTAAATATAACCTAAAGGAGTGGCTCAAAAAATTTCATTTCTGGACAAAAGAGATTATATTTTATTAAAACTATAACAAAATATATATCAAAATTAAAATTGGTTATTTGAATTTTAAAACTTTGAATTATGTGATATTCAAAATGAGAATATGTACAAAGGAGCACCTCCATGTTTAGCACTCGTAGCAAGTTTCCTTCCATTTGGGTAATAACTAAAAACGGTTTTAACAATAAAAACAAAACAGTTTATTACAAACTAACCTTGTGATCCTAATAGAGCATGTAAAAGTGGCACCTTGTTATTGTCTACCCTGTTCCTGCTAGGCCTCACCGCTCCTACCTCTGCACTACAGTACAAGTGCAATTACATAAACTTTCATTAAGTATACAATTTTTGCTCAAGAGTTATTAATCAATTATTAGAACCCATACTCAAAAATTGCAATTTATGCGCTTAAAAGTAATGAGTATTTGGGAACATAGGAAAATTTTGGTGTTCACTTATTTGAGATGAAACTGATTACCCACAAAAAGGTTAACAGTATTTTTTTCTCTTTGTTTAGATGTAGAAGTAAAAACCAATGTTCGTGTGTGTGAAGCTGCAATGCTCCTAGCATCTTTATGCTCCACTATGGAACGTTTACCTGTGGCCACCACTCCAACGTGCACGACAGCACCCGAAGATAGTGCTTTACTTCAAGCCTATCTGACAGAACGTGCCATGAGAGATTCTCGCATGAAACAACACCAATATAAAGTCAACCCGACTAAAACAGATACAGCGTGTCATATAAATACCTTTGAGCCCTCAGTGTCTAAAGTAACTGTTGAAAGTGTTTCAAAACAAATAGAGAAAATCCAAATTCCGTCTGACCCGGTTCAAGATGTACAAGAATCTTCTCCAGCAAAAAGTGATCATGGCAAAGTCATTTTGTCAGAGTCGGAGAATATTTCCCCAAATCACAACATGTCGGCAGCCAAAGAGAATGCTTTGGGTATTCTTGCGCAAACTTCATCCGATGCAAGAAAACTTGCCATAACTTCCACAACAGCTTCAGGTTTGCCAACAGTATCAGGTGCAGGACCTTCACTGAAGAAACCAAAAGCTGAGTTCATGCCTCCATCTAATGGGCCTTCTCCAAGTTATGTAAGGTAAGAGAAAAACAATACTTTGCTTCAGAAAAAAAATTATAAGTGTTGGTTGGTCTCTTATATTATTAATTTTTAAAATTTGCATCCATTAATACAATTTAAGAATCCCAAAAAAAAAAATCAACAATTCATTATTTTTCTGATCTACTATGATCCAATACGGTAGTTATTTGTGTATCTAGGGTGAAAACTTGAGTTTGTCGCACGAGGTAAACATTTGAGTTTATCGAGTGTGACAAATTAAACTTTGCACCCAGATACATACAATTTTTTTCTTACAGCTACGTTTTAAATGAGTGTCTTAGTTTTTAAAAAGATCTGTCTTTACAGAGGTTAGTTCCATAACAATACAAATTTTCAAAACATAGAGTACATCAGCTGTTTACTTTGCGTACGGTGCGCAAACTATTACTTTACCGCACGCCAGCTGTTTAGTCGTGCGGTAAATAAAACACAGAGGTATAATTACTTGACACTGAACACATGTAGTTTAGTTTGCGCACTGCTGCGAGTGTGGAAAAACGCACTTTATTAAACAGCTGTAGGAAAATATTATGTAATGTTTATCAACTCTTGGTTTATTACTGTTGCAACCTCATTTTTTCTGATAGTTGATTTTTATTTTATAAATAAATTTCTTAATTTGTCAGTTTTACTTAATATTAAATTCAAGTATAGTATTTCAATTTTATATAGTTTATATTTTAATATTAATGTCAGAGGGTGGCTGGTGGTCAGAAAAACTGGTGGTTGCACCAGTTGGTGAGGTATCATCCAGAAAAACTTGACAGCAATTCAACCGAAATATATTCAAAATTATTTTGTTGTCTATGTAACCTAACAATACAATATGAGAAAGTAGATAATAAAATTACACAATCTTAAAAATGTTTTGAAACTTACCTTATTTGAATAAAAATTCCGTCCTCCTTTCTTTCTGCTGTACAAATTTTTCAATCAGCTGATTGAAATCCGGAATTCTCAGCCCCAAATCTTTTTCAATAGACAGCATTGCCAGAGCCGGCAGTCGTTCCTCGGTCATAGTGTTGCATAGAAATGTTTTTATCCTCTTCAGTGTTAAAAAATATCTTTCAGCTTCTGCTGTTGTCAATCGTATTGTTATTATCATTTTTAACAATTTGAAGCATTCACTGAAAGTGTCTTTTAAATTATTAGCAACAATAAACAAGTATAAACTAACTGCCCCTGTCATATTCCTAAATTCTTCTGCACTGCATATTGTTGACGGTTTATGTTTTAACTTTTTTACAAATTTAAAAGAGGATATGTACAACAAACAGTTTTTAATTCTTTTTCAAGGAAATCAATATTAAACTGAGAACATTGTTCAGCAGAAAATAATGTTTCAGCTGTTAGTTGGCCAGAGAAAGCAAACGTTTCCCTTCCTTGTGAAATCATAACATCACATACCTCTTTGGCTTCTCTATTCCATTCTTGCTTATCTGTTTTTCTTGTTTTTTTCGCTACATACTCCCACGTTCTCTTCTGCAGTAGAATATAAATTGCCTCTTACTTTAGTTACATTTTCTTTAAAAATAAACACAATTTTCCTAGCTACAACAATATCAAAATTTTCACTTTGTAATTGAGCAAACAAAATTTCCACAAATAGCATAATTTTACTATTAAATGTCAACCAAAATACAAAATTAGCACTGACTAATATTTTTAAATGCCCAGAAGCTTGTATCAATGTTGCTACTTTTTTAATGTCTTTCCTTTCAATAATGGCCTTCATACAATTCACAAAATCTGATCTGTAGCAATAAATGGTCATTATACTCCTTGATTAGAAATTCCATCTAGTGGGAGCAGATCGTGGCAATCGCTTCTTTCCAATTTCATCCAGGACCTTTGTTCTTTGTGGACTAGTGTTAGTATTTTATTGATACAGCTTTTATTATTACGAGATTTAGCTGATGAGCATTACAGTGATTTTACTGAGCATCAGGATAGCTCTCCTTTATTAAAGCTTGTAACCCTCTCAAAGAACCTGCCATTACAGAGGCACCATTGTATGTCTGGGCAATTAATTTTTAAGGGTTTTCATTGATTTTTTGAAATTTTATTCATTAAGAATACAAGCCGTCAAAGATTTGGAGTGATGGTGAGGTGGTATTAAAAACCCCAAAATCTTTTGACAGGTTTATCTCCAAGTACATATCGGTAAGTTAAGGCCAACTGAAGCATGTTTGATATGTCACTTGTTTCGTCAGCGATAACTGATACAAATTCTGCTTCTTTAATTTCTTTTGAAATTTGGTCATGACAAACGTCTAGGATAATCTATCTGTAACATTTCATTTTGTATAGTTTTGGAAGTACCTTTAAAAAAACCGTGGCTATTTCCAAGTGACTTTTTTAAAACTACATCCAATTCAGCACCAAAGTCTATTAATTGACAGAAAATTACTGTATTCAAGTGACTCATCATGCCCTTTGAAAGCAAGTTAAAAAAAACAAAATTTTATACAGTTCATAATAATGTTGAAAATATCAATACTTTGTTTCATCTTTTCATTGTGAGCTGCAATATTTTGTCTGTATGCAGAATCTAACCTTTCCACCTCGTTAACATTTCCAAAGAAAGCCAGTTTCAGTGCCTTTTTAATGTGATTGCAGATTTTTTGCTTACTCATGTAACACTGTCAAGCAGGCCCGTTTTACACCCTACGAGCGCCCTAGGCACAACGAAGAGTAGCGCCCCTTTTCATACCCCTGCCAGCTGATTACCCCCCCCCCCCCCACCAGCCCTACCATAACGCCTATACCCCGTAAATTTAGATTTAGTCTGAAATGCCAGTTTTGGTTCGGGAGGGACTTTAGACTTAATGTCCCTTAACTCTCCTTTACAAATTATCCTGATTTTTTTCGAGAGCGTTCCAATTATCCACCACCTATGGACCCGCCGTGTCCCGGACTGGCAACTGGTAGCCGTGAGGTATCTACTGGCCTCCGGTGGGAATGCGTGTAACATACCTCACGGCATCATGGACCACCCACCCTCCCTTCTTTACACTTGAAGTATTTACATTATTTACAGTATTCGTTTAATTACATTTTGACATTTTCTTTTGATTATTTTTGGTTTGTTGGCTTACTACTAGACTGGCTACAGATTCATACAATAGCTTTTTTTCTGGTTTTCCGTGTTGCAAAGTCGTCAATAATGTTTTTTTAGTCTAATTTTAACCCTTTATAGGTCAGTGGTCAATTAACTAACCACTTCAAAAGTGCTCTGGGTGGACAATACATAAATCAGTGATTTTTCCTTAATGGACGGTGGTCAATAAACTAACCACTTAACAAAAAGTTCAAAATAGCTTGCATGGTTGAGCGATACTTAACCTTATTGAGTCTGATGTCACTTTGGACCAATAAGAAGCCTGGGAATTTTTATTTCCGTTGTAACGTGCACGTTGTTGCTCCAGGCTCCAAGCAAAGGAAAAGGTGGTCAGTTAAGTGATTGTTGCCCACAAGAAGACTTGTAGAGTCAATTTTTCATTACAACTGTCAAAAGTGGTTTATAATCTCAAGAATGGTAAGTTAACAGACTATTTTAATATTTTGTACATAAACTAATAAGAGTTTGTGATTAGATTTTGTGTAAAGAAGTAATATACTGCTTTTATTTATTACAAGAAAAATATTTTTGTAATGTACCATTACTTAACCTTAAAATTAGTGTGTTTTGAAAATTTAAAAAAAATATAATTAAAATTTTTGAGGGATGCCATATATTGAAGCATCATTAGTAACTATTACTACTTAATTCTAAATAGGTTCGGAGGTTGATAGGTTTGTAATTTCTAGTTCCCTTAACACCCGGGTTCAAACTCTACTTTACTATATTAACAACAAAGGGACAGATCAATAAAAATGCATTCCAGTGGTTCAGTGGCAAAACTTATCTCTCTATATTTATTTGTACAATGCAATAACATAAACATAATATGGTTTGATACATTAGACTTTACTTATGATCTACATACATTTCCTATACCAGGTATTGACCTTTATAAGACAGACTGGATTACGGTATTGGCGACTAGAGCGTGTTACTTTTATCTGAATAATCCCAAAACTCTGAATATTACGTGACTCTAACTATAGACTGAAATACTTTGGTTTGCTCACTTAGTTTGATGTCTTCACAGGTATCTCGATGGTCCAAATCTCGAGCTGAATTCCAAGTCCCGATTTCTTGGCCGCACTTTGCACGACGAACCGGCCCAACTTTTTCCGGCCACACGCGATAATAACAGACTGGCCTAGCTACCGGCCCAACACCTTAACAGACTGGCCTATCGACCAACCCACTCTGGTCCAACGACCACAATCCTCTGGCCCAGATTCTAGATTCGGATTATACTTTATAACCCGTCTAGCTTCCTTGTTGTCATATTAAAACAAACCATGTTTGTTCCGTGTTCCGCGTTTAACGAACTCTCCCGCGACCTTGCTACAATTTCCGTGTTTATACCGTACTTCCTTGTCCGTCTTAATGGTCAAAACCTTAACATTCAAAATACTATTTCTAATAACTAAAATACTAAAACATATTCCTGCAAAACATAACAAGGTCTAAAATGTTTCAGAAAAAATGTTATTGACGATCTCTTGTTTCGCACCTTTCTTTGAGAAAAATATTTGTATTCCTGTCCTTACTGGCTAGTTTTCTTTCAAATATTCCTAATTTTTTTAAAAATTTGGCTTATTTCTACATACATACATATTATACTATTTTTTTTAAATTTGAAGGCAAATTAATACTGAAATACTGTTATTGTATAAACAGTATTTATATTCTACTTTACAATATTATTGAATTTATTTTGTATTTTTTTAACTGTCTCTTACCATTGTTGAAATTACAACCAGGCTTATAATAGTTTTTTTAACTAACGTTTTCCTTCTTGTTTCTAAACTTTATACATATTATGTGTTGTTTTACAAAATAGCATTACTTTTCAAATATATTAAATACAAAAGATATATTATACTATTTTTTAAATTTTAAGGCAAATTAATACTGAAATACTGTTATTATATTAACAGTATTTATATTCTACTTTACAATATTATTGAATTTATTTTTTTTTAACTGTCTCGTACCATTGTTGAAATTATAACCAGGCTTATAATGGTTTTTTTTAACTAACATTTACCTACTTGTTTCTACAGATAAAATTTATTATTTTGTTGTTTTTTTTTTCGAAAAATGTATGCTGTAACTAAAGAACATTCTTGCTATTGAAAAAATAAATTTGATATTTACTGTTCACTATGTACATGACTTTTTATTTAATTCTAAATAAGTGGTCAATATACTAACCTCCGCCCAATCACAATAATAGTTTGACCAAAATGGTCAGTGGTTAGTTTATTGACCACCCCTTATCAGACTATCTAAGTATGATAAAAATTCTACAATTGCAGTTTTCACATTAAGGTATTATGTGGAGTTTAGTTTTTATGAAAAAAATTGTGTCTCGAAAAAAAATGAGTTGCCCACCCAGAGCACTTTTGGGGTGGTTAGTTAATTTACCACCGAGCGTTAATACAAAGAGACTCAAATCACCTCTGCCGTATAAAGGGTTAAAGTAATGTCGTTTTGGGTGCACAGCAACAATAAGCCATTAAGCTTTCATCAACCATCGACGATCTAATTTCTGACTTCACTCTTTTCAAAGCTGAAAAGCTACGTTCAGCTGTGCAGTTCGTCACAGGTAAGGTTAGATATATCCTGAGAGTGACCTCCAAATTGGGGAAAGTGCTCTCTAATCTGTTTGATTTTATGTAGGCGTACATTTCTTTGATCTTAGAAAGGTTCTCCAAAACCATGTATTGTTTGAATTGGTTACATTCCTGAGCAAAGTCTTGCCAATCAATATCGTTCTTGTATACTTCTCCTAACAGTTCAGCTTCACAAGCCACCTCTTTGGAATGTTTCTTTTCTAGATTTTGTAAGATCTTAAATCTTGTGTCGAAATTTTTATAGGCTTTCCTTCTTATGTTGAGCTGCGAAGCTATGTTGTCAACAATGGCAACAAACACTCCAGTGCGAAATCTTTCTCGAGGAGATGTTTCTTCCATGCTTCTGTCCTTCTTTTCATCGGGATCGGGCAATATCTTTCTTTTTCTTACTTTGTCGTATACTGCTTCTTCTTTTTCTGCAAGTTTCAATGCTTTGGACTCGAAATCATCAAATAAATCTCTTTTCACTCAAAAACAAGGATAGTGTTTCAAGTTCCTTTGTGGCACCAAATAGGTCCAAATCTGGATTTTGAAGAGTCTTACTTGTTTTATCAACTCTCTCGAGAATTTCGTCCCAGATCACAATTAATAATGTGGTTTGAAAATTTCCAAGTGTTTTTAGAAATCCAGCGGCTGTGAATTGTGTTGCTGGTGTTTAAGTATCGTCTTTATTTAGCTCTTTAAGAGCATCTTTTAATTCAAGTTTACTTATTTTTAAAGCTCGAAGGGCGTCTGCCCTAGCAGACCATCTTGTGTCACTCGGGGGTTTTACCATTAGCTTTCTCTGATCTTTCTTTGATTTTCCTTCGTTACCCTTATCAATATGACTTTTTAGGATGTTTCACCTGTAAGTGGATGCCGAGAAAAAAGCATACAGCCCTTGTACGAATGTAAAAAATATTGTAGTTTCTGGACACGCCTTCTCGGCAGCAAAACACCCAGCAAGGTTAAGTGACAGAGCTGCACATGGTACATACTCAGCAAGATCATTTTTTCTTTTAATCCTTGCAATGTCAGACGAAAGGTATGATACACTACCTTTGCCTTTGTTACCATGTGTTGCTATGTGTTGGGCGAGAAATGGATCGAATTCACTTATCAGCTCAAGACAGCCTAGAAAAAGTCCGTTTGATGTAGATCCAAACATTTTTTTATCACCTCTAAATGGGAGACCTCAACTCGACAAAAATTACAACAGACACAACTCTTGTCAATATTTCCCGCCAATATTTCACTTCTTCCTGGTGTTGGCTTTGAATTTGTTTGGTGACATTAGATGTGGTCTTTTTCCTCGAAATAAATTTCAAAGCATTAGCCCTGTGGTCGTCAGATTTTTCATGTTTCTCAGCGAATGCAAAGGAATTTTTCCAATCATTAAACCCCTTGCTAAAAGATGTGGATTTGTCCTCTGGTTGAAACATAAGGCAGAATTTACAAACTACCTGCCCTGTTGATTGCGAGTAAATAAGCCAGTCTCTTTTGATCTTTTCTCCGTTCGGAAGCGTAACAAACAATAAGTTGACCGAAAGCTTTCGTTTCACCTCACTTGTTCCATCGCCGTGATGTTCAGACTTTAAAAAATCAGCTTGCAGAAGATTTTGATCAAATTCAGAACTTATTATTTAATTTACTTGCGATTTATTTTTGATATTCCATGATGCCGGGTCTTCAAGCTTAAAATCGCATTGGTCTTCAACTATTTTTTTGGGCTTCACACTTTCTACTACGAGGTTTGTGTCTGAGTTTGAGTTACTGTCGTACTCGTCCATAATTGCAATAGTGGTATCTAATTCGGCCGACGTTGGAGAATGAATGAGAATTCCTAGGGGGTCATTGTTGACTGGATTACACGAAGACGGATTTTGTATTCCTATCTGTGGTTTTGGCGCAACGTTGAAAAATCCGGATATTTTGGGGATTTTTTTCAAAACTTTTTGCTGTTTTTCAGCCGCTTGTTTACGAAACTCGGAACCACTTGGATTTGAAGAACTCATTACAAATTACGATTCATTTGAGATGCTCAATAACACACGACTTTATTAAAAAAAACCGCCCTATCAATATAATTAATATATTATTATAAGTCAGTATATGAGCATAACCTGTGGAACGAGTTTTATTGCTTGTATTATACTTTATAAAATTAGATCACAATTTGCTGTTTTACTTCTATTCAATTTACTTACGCGCAAATAAATTGTCCCTTCTTCTTGATCACAGAATTTGTTTCACAGTATATTGTTCAAAATACTAAGAGGGTCACAGTCACGCACACCATGGATAAAAGAACTTCGTTTATCTGTGGTCACACTACACCGATAATAAACCACACCACACCACTACCACAGTCTTCACTTCAGCACCTACAGATATCACATTGACTAGGACAAAAGACTATATTTTCAATTCACAATGATACATGTTGTCACAAATCATCCAACAAAGGAAACAACTACACTATGCAGACTGCTGAGTGCACACAGATTTTCAAGTTGTGACAGGCGTAATCCACGGTAGGGAGTGGGGCGGGTGGCCGGGGCGCGGGGGTAGAGGCCGAGCGTGGTTGCTTAGCAATTAGTGGCGGTGGAAGGGGGCGCGAGGCGGGCTGTGTGGCTGGCACAAGTGACACGTCAGGTACAGCGCGGAGCGCCGGCGTGGCTGTGATTTGGGTCAGATGTCGGCTTTCGGCAGTGGCGCAATTAATGATGCATGCAGACACAACCATGGCAATTTTTGTTTGTTTTTCCATTCTTTGCGCCCCTCCAAAAATGCCAATTGCCTAGCACCCTAGGCACGTGCCTATTCAGTAAAACGGGCCTGCTGTCAAGAATAAAAAACATCCACAAATAACAATTTATAATGACACGCACAGTAAACGTCTAAAACTAAACACAAAAACTGTAAATTTAATGTAAGCAAAAACAAAATACTGTTTAATAATAAAATTTGAAAAAACTATAAAAGAGCACAATATTACATTTTTACAGTTATTCCACAGCTCTAACTTTGATATCATAGCACTGCCCATAAGTCCTATGAAAAGGTGAATGTGTAAAAATAGCACAGTACCTATATAAAGTGAAATTTAGTTACTCCAAATTAACATTAACCTACAAAATTTACTGAATCCTGTCATTATTAAGAAAGTACAAAATCAGTTTAGCTACTGTTTATTATAACTACCGTACCAAATTTGAAAGGTTAAAATGGTTTGTAGAGAGGCAATTTTTATTGTTTGGTATTGTTGGAGATGTAGCAAGTAATTTGTTGTAATTTAATTCTATCAATTGTTATTAGTTTTTTATTTGAAGTAATTTTATAAGTTTGTTTTTATTTGTTGACAGCCAACTAGAAGATGGACGAAGTATGTGTATCATCTGTAACAAAGTGTTCACAAAACCAAGTCAGCTCCGTCTTCATGTTAATATACATTACTTTGAACGACCATTCCGTTGTGAATCTTGTGCAGTTAGTTTCCGCACCAAAGGCCACCTTCAAAAACACCAGAGATCTGTTTCCCATCTCAACAAGGTTAGTTGACTAGTTAAACATAATTTTATTGAAAATACTTTTTTTAAATTATATATTAATGTGGGGAGGGGAGGGGATAAAACAACAATACATTAGCTATAGAATATAAATAAATATTACTTCCATTATAAAGTTTGTAATAAATACGTTTTGGTAGACAATTTTAGTCTTTTGTGAAACAGGTTTTATTTGGTGGCTACAAGTTTCATTGATACAGGCAATATCTTCAGGCCAGCTGTTAAATTTAAATAAAAAATACATAGACTTGGTATATAGACTGTACATGTTACACAAATATCACTAATTGTACTTATAATGTAATTTTTCTATGAGGTTTTGACTAGTAGTCTGTCAGAAATTAGCGGGATTGAAGATGCTACATGTAGCCACTCTCAAAAGACTGCAGTTAACTAACATATTTATTATAAAATAGAAGTAATTCTAAGGCTAAAAAAAGTTGAGAATGGATTAGGCACCATTAGGTCTCCTCGTGTGTGGGACTCCTGGTTCATCTTGTTATAGCTACCTACTGTATCTCATTTTTTGTTTAGCTCACTGCATCATCTGATTTATTATATTTTCAGGTATTATTTCTCCACCTAATCGAGGCATACTTTTTCTCTCTCCGCCCATTTCATGCAGACTGCTGAGTGTTGTCCATTTCACTTTCACAGTACGAACTCCTAGGTCCTCAAACCTTCAGAGGTACTCATTAAAGCATTAAAGCCCAGTTAAAGCTTAGGTATGAAAGAAGTTCGTCTCTTCATGTTGTCTATCCAATCCATACTGTCAGATTAGGAATCAATCAGTAAGTCCATTGTTCCGATTATGTTTCTTCCCATGTTGTTTGCCATTTCTAAATATGCGTAGATCTAAACTCTGTATTTTCTGCTATCTTATCGTTACGTTCCTGGTTCTCCCAGAGCGAGAGGCTCTTGTAGACTTCCCTTCTTTCCATTACCAATGTTTATATTAAGAATCGGAAGAACTCCAGCCAAGACCATTACTGTATTTTCCAACATGATGCGGTATGTTGAAGCTATTCTCAGTGCCTCATATCATTACACCAATGCTAGTTTTCTTTGATTGTTTGTCTTGTCCATTGCTTCTAATCATATTGTTGCCACATTCAAATCTTGAAGTGCAATACACTAGCTATCAATATTCTTTTACTTGCCTCGGGTTCTCTTAGATTTGGTAACATCCTCTTTAAGCTTGCTCCTCTGTGTGAATTGCTTTTCCTGTTACTGATGTGACTCTGAAAGTTTATCCAGTTCCATTCCTAAATATTAAGACATTTTACCATTTGATTTGACTCCGTCTATAAAGATTTTCGGTTATTCGAGAGCTCTTCTGTTAGTGACTAGCACTGCTTCGGCCTTCTCTATTGCCACTTAAGAGATCTTTTCTTGAGCCATCATTTCATGCAATCTTGACAATCATTCATTTTTATCTCCAGAATAGTAAGGCCCTCAGCTCACGGGGTGAGAGAAAATCGAATTGAGAGAGACTCGAACTCGAAGCGGTACAAGTGTCGTGCGTCTTATCTGACAAGTCCTCTGCTCACGGGGCGATTTTTCTCGCTGTCAATTAGCAGTCTTCAACCAAGAGGTACACAACTTTCGTCTTCAAAAGTTTTTAAAATAAGGAGGAAGATGTTATGTTTTATTGGTACCGACCGACGGATGAAAAGAAAGACTCATAGAATACTGCTAGAATGGAACCATCATTTCGGCTGTTTGTTGCAGTAAAATAATTGCAAAAGAGCGATGCAAAATTTTTGTCATTCTATAGAGTAGCCTAGATATATAACTTTCTACTGTTTTACATTTTCCTTTAATATCGTATTGACACAAGTAAAGAAAATAAGAAAAAAGGAAAAGAGGAACGAGTTAATCCCCAAAGTAAATAACCAATGGTTTTAATAATATCTGATATTCTCTATAATCAATTGCTTCAATAATTTAAATTTGATCGGAGTTTGTTTGGTGATTATGTATAATAAAACTATGCAACTATAAATTATATATATTAAAGAATAGGCCAGTTGGTAGGGGTCATTTTAGACCAAAAGTTCCAGTAATTTACAATACGGCTGATTTTTTTTTATAAGTACATTAACGTATTTAGATTAACATAAAAAAAAGTTTACCAGTCTATCAATTTCCCAAAGTCGAAAAAAAAATCGACTAACATTTTTTTCCCAATATATATAGGTCTTCAGCCGTGCCGCTGAGTCGCACTGCTGCTAAATACATACCTGCATTATCGATTTTTTTCCAGGCAAACCATTGCTCGGACGAAATAAATACATATGACCTTTTTTATTGAAAAATGCTTCCCCTACACGGTGATATTTTTTATTTTTCTTTATCTTCATCCCAGCTCGAAAAATAAGGAAGCTTCATTCAATATTAAGGAATATCGAAAAAAAAAATGTCAATCGATTTTTTTTCGACTTTGGGAAATCGATAGACTGGTAAACTTTTATTTATATTAGTCTACATACCTTAAGGTACTTTAAAAAAAAATCAGCCGTATTGCAAATTACTGGTAATTGTAACCTACACCGACTGGGCTGGAAAGAATGTAATGAAACGAGATTCTTAGGTGACAAATTTACTTCCTTGACAATTTCATTCCATACTTTCTCTGTATATTCCTTCCTAGAATATTCCTGGAGGATATGATTATATAACACAGGATGTTTTTCAACTTCTCCCACAAATTTCACATTAAACACGTCCTTGTTCAACAAGATGCAACTCATCGTTTCAAGCTCAATTTTTCCCGTTCGTTCTCAACAGTTTGCACAGTTCGAGTCTCTCTCGCTTCGACAACAAAACGCCTCATTGTGGAATCCCCATTCACTCACATAGGAAGCCAAGTGGATGGGGAATCCGTTCGAGGCGTGTGAGCGGAGGACATATCGTAAAGATGCATGACGCTCGTACCGCTTCGAGTTCGATTCTCTCTCGTCCCGTGAGCGAAGAGCCTAACATTTTTTGCAGTGCAGACAATTATTGCATCATCAGCAAAACCAATTATTTTTGAGTCGGTTGGGAGCAATATATTTAGCAGATCTTTTTACATTATGTTTCACAGGAATGAGCTGATTCTTGAGCCTTGAGGTGCACCGCAGGTCATTTCTTCTTGGAAATGACTATTTAGATAGGCTATATTCCATTTTCAATGTTGGAATTTGGAAAATGGCATAATCCTATATAATACAGTACAACTATTTATTGACAAGTCTAGTCTTTGTTTGAGAATTGACAATTATTTGAAAAGGCTGCAATAAACTGTATTTCAGACAACTTTACTTAAAAGTATGTACAATGTTTTTAGATTTGTATAAGTCTCTAAAACATATTCATGAAATACTTCAAAATTATAATTTGAATAACTAAAGGTCTGTACACACATTCAGTTATATCAACAGTAAAACTTTGTAATGTCATACCTGAATGAAATGAAGTCTTAAAGAAGAGTCAGACAACCTGTGCAATTAACACAGGTTTTTCTTCTTTATTTAGACCTGAACAAAACAGTCATGGTCAGCAGCTGTTAGTTGCACAGGTCGACCTGTGTACAAAACTGAACATGTGTACAGATACAAACTTTTACATAAACGTAAGTAATATAATATAATATGTACAAATTGATAGCTCAATTGTTAAATAAACAGGTTAGCATGAATTCTACATTTGGAGCACCTACGACAAGCAATCCTCGACCATTCAAGTGTGATGATTGTAAGATTGCTTTCCGTATACACGGACACTTAGCAAAACATCTGCGTTCGAAGATGCACATAATGAAATTGGAATGCTTAGGGAAACTTCCCTTCGGTACCTATGCTGAGATGGAGCGCTCTGGTATCAACATGAATGATATCGACACAACAGACTGCGAGAATTCACTTGAAAGTTTGCAGGTTAGATAAAACTGGCTAAATGACTTGATTACTTTACTACGTAATAACAGTTACTTGAGTCAGATTGCCGCTTATATACAGGAATAAGCCACTGTTTTGTTCATAGTAAGTCAGTCATTGGAGTTCACAATTTGTATTAAAATTAAAACCATTTAAATAAAATAAGGAGAAGCAAGAAGGAGCTTGTCTTTGTAGAAAATCAAAATAAACTTTATACTGGTTCTTTAAGATTATGCTGCAATGAATTACTTGTCACCAGTTCCTTTAACTGACTTATTTATGAATGTTTTATAGTTTTCAAAAATGTATTAAAACTCTAGTGTGATGATTAATTTTTTGACCTGATGTAATTGTAACACATAATTTTGCTATTCTAAGTTAAATGTAGAAATCCGTTAACCAGTATCTTTTCTTTGATTTTACATTATTCATGAAAAATCATAGCAAAAATAGTACAATTTTGTTTACGATCTAAAAATGTATATAGCCTATATGCGTTTTCATTAATTTCTGTACACACATAATACATCTAGCCACATTAGGTAATTAATATTTTATAATTTGGTAATTTTGTCATCTTAAAGTTAATAAATTACAATGGTCAACTGTACTTGAACTATTTTTTATGCTTTTTTGTGCCCTTATTTCGGGAACACAATTGTACAGTAACGGTTATAGAATAAGTTGATACCATCTGTTGGAAGTATTTGGCAATCCCTCTTATGAGGCCTAGGTGATCCAACTGGTTGCCGAATATTCAGTTTTTAAATATTCTGACTAAAAACAAAACTTCAATTTTATACTTCCAGTAAATTTAAATTCAATAAAGCTCAATGAGAACACAATAATTTAATTTTAATGATCGTCGATCTCTAAGCAGTGAGTACACTGAAACTAACCTTGTAAAACGCTTATTTGTGCTTTTGATACTTTTATAATTTATCACTGTGGAAGTACTTAAGCTATATCGCATAAAATAATGGGATATTCAAGCAATAGGTAATTCTACCAAATAAAAGATTTTTATATTGAAAAATAAAAATGAATTATTTATTAAACTTCTTCAAAAACATAAAATAAAATATTCTTTGGTTGGAACCTTTCCAACAAGTACAAAATAATCAGTTGTATGTATTATTATACTAATATTATCTTAATATTAGAAGGCAGAACAAATAATTTTTTATATTTAATTTATTCTGATAATTTAATCGATCGTTTTCTTAAGAATTAAATTTTTTATATTTACTTTTATTGAACTTAATGACTTTACTTTAATTTATTTAACAATTTTTATTTATCTACATCCTAAACAACCCAGTATACTCAATAAATTTAATGAATTTACTGCAGGCAAATTTTAACAAGGACTAACATATTCACACTTTTTATCGACCTTTTAACACTTGCCGTCTCGATGCTAGTGGTGACGTCAGCGGTTGGTTCCCGATGTCGGGTTACAGGTGATCTGTGTGCTGTGTTCCTGTTGTCGTGTTTTTGTTGAAGGATGTTGTCCTATTGGGCAGGCCCGTAGCCAGAAATTTGGTTTGGAGGGGGCCCAAAACGTAGTAATAATTTTTTGGGGGCAGGGGGAGTGGAAATGGTTGATGGGTGTCTTGTAAGGATATTTGTTATCAAAGTTGGACTCATTAGTGAAAAACTGCTTTATTGTTATTAATATCATCACTGTATTTTAATTGTCAGTCACGCATACGTACACATTAATTGTCAATCAAAAGCGTCAATTTCAGTAGACAAAATTTAAAATTTTAACTTTCGCGATTTCTTTGCTGCCATAATCTCAAGAACCTCATTCGGATCGATACCTAAGTCTCCATGAATTGACAGTGACGGCGTGTGCACTAAGTCTTTTGTTGCCCGTTGAGTTACTTAAGTAAGTCTTGATTCTTTTCATTGTCGAAAATTACCTTTCCACATTTGCCGTTGTGACCGGAAGAGTTGCCAAAACTGTTAATAGATATTTGATTGTTGGAAATCTGCTCTTGTCACAAAAATCCAATACTTGTAAAGCCTCGGCATCTTTCTCGAGTCCCGATAATTTCTCACACCACAACTTATACTCAGCTTTTACAGCGGATTCTGAGACTCGATCATCAAAGTATGGCGAAAGATGATGCAAGTCATCTACTTTTTCAATTGCAGCAAATCCAGGTAATCTGTAAGCTTGATAAGATTCCCGCGTTCTCATTAAGAAATTTGTCAGACAAATTCTGAATCAGCGTATCGAGGCAAGGAATAAAAACAGCAGACCGAAAGTACGATTCAACAGAGTCTGTTTGATAATTAGAATGAGTTGTTTGCTTCGACGTGAGTTTTGGAACTTTCAGCTCCATATCGAATGTATCGTTTGCAAGCTTTTCAGCTGCTATAAAAATTTTGCTGAACGATACTTCTGCAGTTGTTCGTTCTTCTTGAAGCATATTCACGATTTCGATATTGGTTCATCCAATACGTTACGATGCGAATCATCGTCATCTGTAATATTTAAATGGCAATTACAATTTTGTATATTACTGTCGAGAAAACAGTGTCACTGATGCGACAATGAGGAGAAACTTAAACAATGTTCTAATAGAGATATTATATATGTCTCACAGGCGTGAAGTTGTCATAAAAAATATGGCTTGTTATCGATACACATGTTTTTAAAACATGAATCACATCTTTAGGAAAATTTTAGGGTTCACGGAATTTCGGGGGGGGCCCGGGCCCGTCGGGCCCTACGGCTGGCTACGGGCCTGCTATTGGGTCTAGTTGTTGGATGATGGATGTCTTCTTAAAGTTGCTAGTTGCGATGTAATGTCATCTGACATCCTAGGTTTGGTATTCCCTCGAAGTTACGATCTCATATCAGTGTAGTTCGCCTGATGGTATCCTGGAGTCCAGTCCTGAAGTTTGTTTGACTACTTCATTCAGTAACTACTGTCTTGACTAGTAGTACTAAGCCCTGTAGAATTCTTCCAGAATGTCCAAAAAACAATCAACTTCGTTGTAACTAAGTTGCCACTGATTTTACATAGTAAATTTCGTAATTATGCTGACATTCTATTCGTCCTGTCGTACTATCTCTGAGTCACACTTGTAAAATTATTATTTAAGTTTTAAGATGAAAATACTAAGTCGTCTGACTCGACTTAAGTATTTTACAAAAAAAAAAAAGTCACAGTGACGTGGTTACTGTCACGCATGAATAATCAAAAAAGCCTTTCGATCCTCCGGGGTTAGAGTATTTATACTGCTGTTTGCAACTAGATTCGTTGTCAACTTTACGTCCATTACACTATGTTTTTTCCCTATTGAAAATCCCTTTTTTCCAGGATTTTTCGATCCTACTTTTTATTTCTTAGTATGAAGTAATTTTTCCTGTTATCTCATAATTTTGTTACGCCTTTGTTTTAATTAAATTCATGTTTTTAATTGAATTTAATTAATACTGAAGTTGGTAGACTTGTCTTCAAGCTTCCTATAGGCTCTTGTGATCCGCTGATCTGTTATCTTGTTTCGACTAATTTGACCATTGTTCTTCCCGTTTTGTTTGTAACTTCTCGTGGATTCGTCTGATTTCCTCATGCGTGAACTTTCTGGATTGTGTTCGAAGTCTTCTTTCTTCTCGAACTTGATTCGCGGTCGTGCAGTGTCGGGTTCGTGATCACGACTCACGCGTGCTTTTCTCGCGACCTCTCCCTGAAAAGTCTCTGGGTTTTTGCTTTTCACAGTCTTTTAGTTCATGTTTATTTTGCACACTGGCCGCCGTTTCACTTAAATCTGTTCAGTTTTTCTTCTGATTTTGGTGTTTGGGAGTTTAACTATTTTTTTCTTGTTTGGGGCTTATGAATTTCCCGAAATTTATTTTGTATACTGGATTTTCTATACATTTCTGCTTAGTTAATACCCTTTTTAGTTTTAATAAATGTTTGAAAAATTTTAATAATTTTTTTGTTTTACCATAAAGGTAATTTATCATCCTTTTGGATTAATTAAATTTCCAAATTTTATTTAATTTCATGTACTACTTTTTGCTCTCTATAACATTTTAAGTTACACTTTAAAAAACTTTATTCCTTCTACACTATTAGTAGAAGATATTTGCACCTAAGCCTCCATCTTCGACTCACGCGCTGCTTCATTCCACTCGCAGCGGAAATACTCGCTTTGTAAGTTCACACCTCGACCTTACGGCCTCGGGTTATGGACTGCTTCACTTCACTCATAGCCGTACAAACTTGGCCGTCGGCCGCAGATCAGAAAATGCCTCATGGGAAAATCCTTAACGGGTACTTTTATGGTATTTTACGTTTTGATCGATTTTGGCAGAACCAAGCGAGCTATTTGGTCGTGTAAAAAAACAAAATATGCAGAATAATATCCGACATTATTTTTTTTAAATAAAACCCCAAAAAAGTTTCCTTCTAGCACGAAAAATCGAAAAAACTAACTTCCGGTTAAATAACGTGATTCCGGTTGTTGGATTTTTTTTGTCTAACGGACTCGTCCGAACAACATAGACAAACAAGGTGTATACCAAAATTGAAATAAATCAGACTTAAATTGTGGCGTTAGAGTGCAAAGACATACATACATACATATATATATATGTATATATATATATATATGTACAAATTTTAATGACACCCCAAAACGTGTTCTGGGGCCATGATCGACGCTTATTTCCTATTACCTTAGGTCTCACCTTATGGGTCTCTGCAATAGCTCATCTTTCCTATGGAAATTTGCTAATCTCACATATAACACTTTTGACAAGTATGGAAAGGTTTAAGATTCCAATTGATCTATTATGTTATAAGTATATGTTAATGGTTCTCTCAAACTAAGAGCAAGTTTCTAGAAAACGTTACGTAGAATCCCATTACAAACGTTGAAGAACACTGTGGTGACAAATTCACAATGATTGAATGAAACCCCGAACCACAAATAGAAGGAATAAAAAACAATAATAAAACAATTTAATGAAAAGTTATGTTTAATGTACTAACTACCCTATTGCACATTTCAATGACATAGTTCATCCTTAGAGGGCTACATGAGTAGTGTTTAAGTCCATAAAGAAACATAAATAAAGGAAATGATAAATTTTATATTTTTGGGGAGTAACAGAATGTTTGAGCTTTAAATTGGTATATTTGTCATGGGGCCCATTAACTGGTTTTCCCAAACTAAGAGATAGTTCCTACAAAAAAATTCTCCCATTTAAATAACATGGCGTAATTTTTTAACTGTCAGCTATTACAGTGATATTTTCGATTATATTTTTCTGTAAATCAGCAGTGTAAAACATTTAAAATGACACTTAATTCATACAAATTGGTTCAAAAATAACGTAATGGGCTAATAATAAGGAAATTCCTTAGAGAATTAACATATAAGATTGAATAAAAAACAGTAAAATCATGTATTACAGGATTCTATTGCTATTTTTAGATTACTAAATTTGCTTTGATTATATGAATGATGTCTATACATAACACTGTGCACCTTAAGTATAATATTATTTGTGTTAACAGATGTTGGCTCATAAACTCTATGAAAAAGATCCCTCTAAACTTGGTCAGTGGGACCCCAACGAGATGATGCCTCATGTAAATCAAACCTTAAGTTCAGGAGATACTTCTTCAGAGGATGAAGACACGGGAATCGCTTGTCCATCTCCGCCAACACAAATTTCATCAACATCGAGAGAACAGTTCTTAAATAAAACTTTGATCGTCAGTCCTGTACAACGTCTTCCAGCACCGCCTGTCCAGAAAGCTAGTTTACAGAGGATTGAACCTTTGAAATATGTTAATTTAAGTAACACGCCTGTTGAATCGAACTATAAAAGTTCCAAGCATAAAAGTCCTGTGTCTAATTTAGTTGTTCTGACCAATGCTAACGAACTCGTCGGTCATGCTCAAGTTTCCAAGACTGAATCGGTGATATCGAATCACTCGCAAACTGTAAAGGCGAGTGAAAGCGAAGACCGTGAAGATCGTTTATCGATAACTGTAAATAGTGATGTTAGTAGCGATGTTGTGATAAGGACAGGAAATACAAAAAATGCAGAAAGTAGGACAGAATCTGTGTCCGTAGATAATCAAAATGAAACGAGTGATATTAAAAAAAATGATATCGAGTGTTACGTGACGAGGGGGAAAGATTGATAGTGTATAGTAGACGTAGTGCCGTGTTGAATTGTAAATCAATGTAATCATTAAATGCTGTGAGTATATAAATAAGCAGGGCCCAATTGTTATTTTAGTGTGATTATATGTACAAAAAATATGCTTTTAACTGAATGACTTGTCCGTTACGACAAGCAACATTTTTAGATTACTATTACCTCCTGTTTTTACACGAGGTAAACAAATTAAAACATCTACCTATTTTTGGATTGTTTATAAAACATATGTAAAATAATTGATAATTTAATAATATTGTTATTGTATTATTATTTAAAATGTTGAAATGAAACTTGCTGTGGTTGGTACTGTATTAATGTAATGTAAGAGAAATTACAATATTGAAAGATAAAGTAATAGATGGTGCATAACATAAATATGTGGTTTAATTTCTGTCCTTCCATTTGTCTTACATCTGATGGTAAACAGTACTTTGGTTACTTCTTTGGTGCAATGATTCCTTCCAATTGAGTCTGAAAAAATTTAAATAACGAGAATAAGTACATTAAATTTGATGCAACGGTATCATTGGAGTACATGAGTAAAACTAAATACTATATACAATTGACTACTGATTGTGGGTAAGTACAATTTCTTGGAGTTTTTGTTTAAAGAACTTTTGTAACTCTTCCATGGAACACAAGGTTTCTAAGCTGAATAATATGGTATCAACAGAATAATGAAATCGTAATACTATACAGTATACAGAGAGGGTTTTAAAAACAATAATTAATTTTAATAATTTGTCTGAATATTAAATTAAGAAAACTATTTATGTGTGTAATTTAATTTCATTGTGTGCTTTCAATCCTGGGACAAAAAGACACAAAATGTTAATATTTCGTTAACAATGTTTCGACAAATGTTAGTATTTGTCAAAAACAAATCTGGACCTAAACTAATTTCTCTTCTTAAAATTGTATAGTCGGCCTACATTGTAAAAGATCCTAGATTGAAAATTTAATTTATTAATCTTTTAGATTAAGATAAAATAAAACTGTGCCATCTCACCAAGCTGACAGTATACATTTAGTTAATTTACACACAAATATTTTACATTATGATAAAATCATTGAATTCAGTTGACTTTTAGGTAGTAGACTAAAACTGATAGGTGGATTTACAAGGCACCCATTTTTTTAAACTCCGTGGTTATGATATTAAATTAGTATTTTGTTAACTAAGGGACTCGATCAGTTGGTTATATAATAATATACAATATACCAATATATTATATACAGAAAATACTAATGACATTATCTCAACGGTTCCTTACCGTTTTGATGATGAAACAAAAAACGATGCAATTTATAAATATAACATTAAACTTCATGCCATTGCTGCCACTTTCAAGCATGTTAGGCTAGTAAATATTACAACTTTACTGCGAAATAGCTTCACGTCCCATGGCCTTCACCTCAAAAAAGCTGGCAAAGGTATTGTGTGTACGGCTATAATTAGACATATACATAATTTGCAGAAACAAACATTCAATAGTTTTTTAGGATAAATGGGGATTATTCTCGGTTTGGTGTTCAAATGTTGCATGTAAACCATACCGAGCATAGTAAGGATTCTCTTGTTATTTCTAATCAGGATTTACCCATTGGTAATAACAGCTTTTTTATAAATTCGTCCTCAGAACAAGTGAAAACTTACACAGCAGTCACAGTGGACAGTGGTATTTCAATTAAAGAAGTGAGGAATTTGCATACTAGTAATATTAAACAAAAAACTCCATAGTATTTTTCCATTTAAATATACAATCTATACGCAGGAAGTTAACAGAACTAGAGATAATAATGAACGACTCCAAATGTGATTTTATATGTTTAAATGAACACTGGCTTCTGAATGATGAGGTTGAGTTGTACACTCCTAATGACTTTCAACTTGTCTCTAGCTACTGTAGAGCGAATAAGAAGTGCGGAGGAGTTGCTATTTTTGCTAGAAGTAGGCTAAGTTCATTTTGTAAAAAAATTGATGTTGAACATTTATGTATTGAGGTTATTTTTGAATGTGCTGTTTGTTATGCATGTCTCCATGTATGATATTTTTGTCGTCTCTGTCTATTGTGTACGAAATGCACATTTGGAAATTTTAATTGTAGGTATTGAAGAACTGAAACAGTTGTTTGATAGGTGAAAAGTAATATATTAATATTTGGAGATATTAACCATGATATTCGCGAGTCAACTAACAGAAATAGGGTTTTCATTGACAGTTTGGCAGCTCTTGATCTTTTTTGCCTTAACCGAGAGCCTACTAGGCACTCTGCCTGTTTGGACAATGTGATCACTAACTTAAGGGCTAATATAGTTAAGCTACATATTTTTGATCCTCATCTCTCTGATTACAAAGGCATTTTTCTAGAAATGCATAATCCAAGTCAATTCAGCTCTGTCCGGGCATTTGAAACTATTTCACTTAGATTGTTGAGCATTGAAAATATAAATAATCTTAGACGTAATCTCATAGATGTCAATTAGTCCCAGATAATTGAGGGAAAAGTTAAGTTTGAGGACACTTTTAATTTGTTTCTTAACACACTTGTAGGTCATTTTGAGTCTTGCTGCCCTAGAATCACAAAACTAAAAAGAAATGTTTCACAACAGAAAAAATCTAACAATTGGTATACTCCCTACCTAAAAAATCTAAAAACGCTGGTGTTATTGGCATATGACAAGTCTAAGACAGATTCAGATTTTAAAATCATATAATACGCTTAAGAAAAAGTATAGAAAGGAAATTTCTCTCGCTAAAATTAAAGCTAATGATGATTTAATTTTAAAATCTAAAAACAAATGTAGAACTGCTTGGAAAATGATTAGAAAAAACAGTGGCAACAATAAGATTATATCTCACATCCCTATTGATCTTGATGAGCTCAATGCTGGGTTTATTAATCTTGGTAAACATTCAGTCATAACTTCGAATGACGATTTTAAATTTAATCCTAACTCTATGCCTGATGTTGCTGCAGATTCTGTGCCTAGATTTTTGTGGAGAAAAGTAGAGCCGAAGGATATTCTTAAAATTGTGGGGGGAATGAGTTGGTCCAAAGCTGAGGATTACTATGGCCTCTCTAATTATGTTTTGAAAAACACAGTTGACACTTTCCTTGACCCCTTTTGTAAGCTGTTAAATGTCATGCTAAGGGAGGGAACATTTCCTACTGAATTAAAGAAAACTGTAACAATACCAATTTATAAAAAAGGAGAACAATCTGAAGTTGAGAACTATCGCCCAATTTCTTTGGTATCCTGTCTATCAAAAGTAATTGAAGCCATTTTGCAAAGTCAACTGTGTAATCACTTTGAAACACATAATCTTATCAATAATGCTCAATTTGGTTTTAGGAGTGGTCTAAATACAACTAAAGCAGTTCAAGACATTGTATCTTTTGTCCTTGACTCTTTTGAGAGTAAACTGTATGTTAATGCGACCATGATTGACCTGAGCAAAGCCTTTGATTCCATCAGTCATGCAACTCTTTTAAATAAACTAGAGTACTACATGATAGAGGGTGTAGAATTGAAATTATTAAAGTCTTATCTCACAAATAGGGAGCAACTCATATCTCAACAATCTAAGATCGGTGTTGATGAAGGTGGAAAATGGGGTCCCTCAGGGTTCTCTACTTGGCCCCTTTTTATTTGTAATATATATGAATGACCTTCCAGGATCTCTGCCTTACAAATCAGTCCTATATGCAGATGATACAATGTTGATTACAGCCAGTAGAAATTTAGAAGATGTTAAAGCAATGACCAACACTATGTTGGAAAGATCTGTACTCTGGTTTACAAAAAATTCACTTAAGCTCAATGTTAATAAAACAGAGCAACTACTCTTCTCTGTGAGCAATTTACAAAAAAATCTGGACAGTGAACCAGTTAAATTGCTAGGTATACTTCTGGATAGTAGATTGAATTGGGATCATCACACAAATTATTTGTGTTCCAAACTATCTAGAGTAATATTTTTACTGCAAAAACTGAAAACTTGTTTGGGTAAGAAAATTTTGTTGATAGCATATTATGCATTTTTTAATTCCCATTTAAATTACGGTTTAATATTGTGGGGAAATTCATGCAACGCAAAGAGTCTTTCTCTGGCAAAAGAGAGCTTTGCACACAATGTTGGGACTTGGTAAATTTACTTCTTGTAGAGAACATTTCATTGAGTTGAAAATATTGACCTTGCCTAGTATGTTTATTTTGCAGTGTCTGTTGCATGTCAGGGATAATTTAAGTAGTCTTAATCCTCGTAGCGAAGTCCATTCTTATGACACAAGGAATAGAAATAAGATTAATGTTCCACAAGTCACTCGCAAAATCTCAAGCCCACTTTGGTCAGATTGGAGTAAGGTTATTCAATATGTTGCCAGATGATGTTAAGCATCTGACCAGGGAAAAATTCAAAAATGACTTACAGACCTGGTTCAAGGCAAAAGCCTTGTACAGTATAACAGAATTTGACGATTCTATAAAATCCTGGCACGGAGTCTGTTGAAATTATGGCAAATTAGTTATTGGTCTAGTGGTGGTTATTGTAATACAATGTGTAAGTTTTCACTGCCTTATGTTGTATGTCTGTTTGACTGTTTGTATCTGTGTATGTATATCGTTGTAAGTTTTTAAAATATTGTTTTTATAGTTTTTAAGACAATGTCTATTGCAGTTTTAAGATTGTTTAATGACAGTAAAAATAAATAAATAAATATGAATTTGTTGCTATTGCAATTAGAACTAATGCATCTCTTGTAATCTCTTGTAAGAAAAGATAATTTTAAAATTATTAATACTAAAATTAAATTGTCCAAAATCTTAGTGAACCTAATTGCTTATTTTTTCTAAACTTTATTCTACCTAAACTAATGTTGTATTATCGTAACAGACTTTTTAGAAGGACTAATAAATCAATGTTAAAAAGTTAAATAATTTTTTTAGAACATTAATACCTTTAACTGTTGATTTGTTTTCTTAAGGAAGTCAATTTCTTCAGCATGTTTCTTCTCCTCTGCTTGCCGTAATTCTGTAGCTCTTCTCTCAACTTGTTCAGCTTTTGAACGTAACTCCCCAACTTGTTTTTCTAAATCACTTTTCACTTCTCTCAGTTCTGCTATCGTTTCTTCCATGTTTGATTTCCCTTGCTCAGCCTACAAACAAGTGGAGTTTCTTTATGATTGTACTAATGAAATTATGAAAAATATGAAGTTTAATAAATACAAAGTTTATTCCTCTGGGAACGTACTTTTTATAAATCCTTGACTTAATTCATAAAATTGGCATTTAAATCACTTTTTCCTTTGTAATTTGTTAAACAAATTTTGATAATGCTACAACAACAAATATTTACTACAAATTTTTATAAAATACAAAAATATTAACAAAAACGTCTCTGTGAAAAAATTTCAAGTTCTTTTTGTAACACTGTGGAATTTATTTAGTTTATTAAAAGTAAAGCTAAAGTCACAAATGTATGCTTTTAGTGCCCCTTTTATTTAGAATATGTATCAGGATTTTAATTTTTATATACATTTTCTAGGTCTAGTTTAGCATACTTCTTTTTAGCAGTTATTCAACCGTTTGATTTTCATAATTTCCCTTTTTTCTTTTCTTCAAATAGGGTTTGAGGTATTACATTTATTTGTAATATTAAAATGTATCTATGTATTTAAAAGAATTTGCTAAAACTTTGTTCGGCCACTGCTTTTTCTAATGGTGTTTGGCTTAAATTGTTGATATTTATGTCGAGATACTTCTTCAAGCCAATTCCACACAACCTTCCAGAGTAACAAGTTCTTGAATTATCTGTTCTATGGATTTCGTGTAGGTGTTTTGTTTAAAGAATTTGTCAACAGATTAAATTCAAGCGATATCAATAGTTCTTTTTAAAAATAAAAGTATCTTATTGATTGATTTTTGTTTAAAATGTTTGTTATAAATTCATTATTTTCCATAATATTAACATTTGCTAATTATTTACAAGAAGTCGTGCATTTTAATTATTTGTAAGAAGTCAGCTGTTTTATTAAAAATCAAAAGGGTGATCCTTTACATATTAACCAAACAGCTGTTTCTCTTTATATAAATATTAGCAAAACTAACCCATAAAAATTATAATATATTTTGTTGAGTTTTCTATGTATTTCAGTAAACTGCTGATTTCATTTTTTGAAATAAATTAGGTTTCTGATTTTTAATTTAGGATTTTGTTTAGGAAGTAGATGTTGGTTCCTTAAATGTTTATAATAACTCCTGTTATTATTGTAAACTTAACAATTTATTTTATACGTTTGTTGCGATTTCCTATCTTAGCTTCGAACATAACATTATTTCTACATGTTTATTAATAATAAATTATACATCTTAAATTAAGTAGACCTATAGCAAAAAAATGCGCAGAAGGAAGGGGTTGGTACGCTAAGTAAGCATAAGTCTCCCCTAGTAATTTATATAGTTTGTTTTGACAACTAATAACCAAGCAAAATGTCACATATAATTAGTACTGGACCAGATTATAGAAATGGCAAGTTGGTTAACAGACAAATAATTGAACTCATATTATTAACCAATGACAGTACCAAATATCAGGTTTCATTGAACCCAACATTAATACAAACTTTTGGCCTGTGAAAATAAACTAAGTGACTTTGCCAACTATGTGACAAGTATAACAGCGCCAGTTTCAGATTAAAACTATTATTAGGTTAAGTCAACAGTGATTAATGAAGTCCAGTAGTTTACCTGCAGTGCTTTTCTCATTCCAAATGCAATACTGCTCTCGTAAAGTGTTTGATAAGCAGCCATTGTCATTTTAATCTCATCACGTACTCTTAGAAGCAGCAAACCTCTTTCTGCGCAGTTAATTGTAACTTGCCGAATTATCTCATCTAGAAACATTAGGATTAATATTGTTAAACCACTTGTTTACACAACAATTTTTTACAAATGACAACTGTTCCTTCGTGTTGGCAAGAGGTTTAAGGTATCATTTTTGTTTGGACTGAAAATGTTATGGTTTTTTACCCAGCATCATGAAGTAATTTGCGGTTGTATTGAGATTGAAAAAAATATCTAAATTTTTTGTATACAGTTGAACTTGGTTTTAACAGCCTTGGATAATGTGTCGACTCGGACATAGCGTCATTTTTTAGGTCCGGTCAAATCGTTATCTATTACATTATTACAAACCTCTGTTTTAGCATCAATAAATATTTTAACCACTCTGTTGTAACGTCATAAATCTACAAAATATCAATGTCAAACTTTGGATTCAGTTTTCTCAGAAATCGAAAAATGTTGGAATTCCCCCTTTCCTTTGATTTTGTGCTGCCTATTTCTCCCTCCTCAGAATCAAACCGCGAAATAAACAATCTACGTATTTTTTTCACACGTAAAACCTCCAACAGATCCCATCAAAGTCTGTAGAGGTGGGCGGGGTTCCACTACAAGCAACACCGCTAACTCTCCCACCCCTCCTAAGGAACAATTCATACGGTATGTTGTGTCAGTTGTGTGCTGTGTGTAACCAAAACCATGACCTTGCTGGGAAAGTGTTCGGACAATACAAAAGCGCGGAGGCTCAATCGTATAGCTTGGCCTGTAGTTGTGATCACAGTTGTCCCCCTGTCACAGTAATATTGACACTTTAAAATTGTTGTGTGTTTTTTAATACAGTAAGTTAATGTTTTAATACGTACTGTAATTTTAGTGTTTTTAATACAGTTTGTACATGTATTTACTCATTAAAACTTTACACATTAACCAATGTTACCTAATTTATAATTGTAGGTGACCTCAGTTCCAATTATCGGGACCCTATTGTATATTAAAAGAAAAGTATAGTGTTTTTTCTTTTTAATAAACGTCATGAATAATGTTGCCAATAATAGTAATACTGTATAGTTGTTTGTCCTTTCACTCAAGGCAATAACAGCGATTGAAATGTATGAAAAGCCAATACTTGTAATTTGTAGTAAGCAGACATAGACTATTGAATATAAAGAAAGTCAATCCAAAGAATGGCGCGAACTTAAGGAGCGTGCAGTTCCGTCTCTTGGAAAGGTAATGCTTACAGTATTCTGGGATTGTGAAGGGATTATTTTTATGGATTATCTGGCGAAAGCTACTACAAGTAACGCAGAATATTATTCGAATTTATTATCCGGACGACTGCGACAGGCACTTGTCAAAAAACGGCCTGGAAAGTTGCATAAGCGTCTGTTATTGCAACAGGATAGTGCAAGACCAAACACCGCAAGAAAAACGAAGGATGTTTTGAACGATTTATGATGAGAATTCCCCGGATCTTGCACCCAGTGATTATCATCTGTTCCCAGATTTGAAAAAAACACTTACGGGGTGTTCGATTTGAAAGTTTAACTGACGTAAAACATGCCATAAACAGGTGGGTTGAGGAGACACCGAAAAAGTTGTTCGAAAATGGCTTAAAAAAAATTAGTTTATTGTTGTGATAAATGTATTCAGTTAAATTGAGATAATGTTGAAAAATTACATTGTAATATTGACAAAAATTAACAAAATAATAAAAATTATAGCTAAATTCCCAGAACTTTGGAAAAATCCAATGTATTTACTAATGACAATCAAAATATGTACATACGCCAGTGCAACCCGGACGATCGTTACCCACGCTTGACTAGAAGCACAACATTTTCCGTTTTCCCCAGCAATCTGCGTCTCCCACAAACCTAAGCCCTAAGCCATGGCCTAGGTTGGCCTTATGGGTAATCCGGGCCTACTCCTAGAGGCCGCACCAAGTAGTGACCCAGCAGCTCATGCTTGAACTCTTGTAAAAAATTAAATAAGTATATGTAAAATCAAACGACACATAACATTTAAAACATATTTTAGTGCTAATCTCTTTAAAGAAAAATACCTGACTATAATTAATAATTTTAGTTTTGAAAGACGTAGGTGGGGTGGTAGATAAATTACTATACTCTTAATGGACTACACCCACCTTATTGCTGTTTCACTTGTATATATAACTGCTGATACAGGACACGTTGTCGTCAAATATAAAAAGCTTCAAAGATTTTTATATTTGACGACAACGTGTCCTGTATCAACAGTTATATATACAAGTGAAACAGCAATAAGGTGGGTGTAGTCCATTAAGAGTATAGTAATTTATAATTAATAATATACATATTTTCCTTTTCCTGGAAGCTAGGGGGTATGGGGACCCATGCATTTTGAGATATAACAAGAAACAAGAGTTATGATAGAGATTAAAAAAGAACCAGCATGTGTTAGGCATATTCCTAAACGAAAACCTAACCTAAAAATTTTAACTACAAATTATTTTAATGTATGAAATCAGCGGTTCTGGAGTCACATACATGCCCTTGTTATGTACATGTTTTATTTGATGTCTGAGTAATACAAGACCATTACTTTAACATATTGGGGCTATTCATGCACAATGCTCTTGCAGTTCTCATTGTGTATATCTTCTTTGCAGCTGGGAATGAGTTGTATAAATCATTGTTCATTAAAAAAACCTATGTAATGGCTTATATGGGAGTTTAGAGTAAATAACTATATAAGCATATAACCCAAGCATATAAAATAAGTCTTATTCTCTAAAATTATGTATTAATTTTTAAAATTCTCTACCAAAACATTGCCCGAATAACCTCCTTCTTACAGGGCAGATGCCTGTCTCTCGAGCCTGCTGTTGCTGCAAACCCATGTCCAAATGTTCGCCCAGTTTTAATACATCCGATCTCGTTGCTGGATCGCTTGAAACCTAGACATCAAACAAGAAGCAAATATTTAAAATTCGTATACTATACATTTCAATAACTTAATTCACTCTTTTTTTGTAACTATCTGTAATAGTCTATGTATTTTATAGCAACATTAGTAAATATATTTTGATTAAGAAACCAAAACAGAGAGGGGAGGAAATACAGTGGCATCAACAAGTACGTACAACAAAGTAAAATTATGAAAGTCACTATAGTGGATGTATATAAAATTAATAATAAATTGAAATAACACAAATTACAATTAAAATATCTCTCTCTTTCCCCCACCTGAAGCAAACAGTTCCACATCAAGTCATACCCATATAAAAATTTACAGCAAAACCATATAAAATCAGCTAGCATTGCACAAAAACACACAATTACTTTCCCAACATCAGAAAAATATACACCAATATGTATTTCATAGTGTCCTCAATTAATTGAATTCCCATGTTGTACCGAATGAAAGAATCCAAACAGTAATAGCCTTCTCTGGCCGGTTTAAAGGGCTTTTTATACTGAATTTATGGGAGAGTTTATTCATAAGGATTATAATAGTTTGACAGCTTTTTATACTATTCCATTGGAAGTAATTTCTTTTTCTTATTCAAAAGTTGGCTGTTCCCTTATCTTAATAGTTGAGTTAACTGCTAAATGTTTCATATACAGTAAAGTCCGGTTTATCCGGCCTCGTTTTATCCGACCCCTCGGATTATCCGGCCCAGCATCCAAAGAATATAATGAAATAAATGAAGCACTATCTAAGCGATCCGAAAACACCTTACAACTCGTAAGAAGACTTGCAATGTAGTGACGACAACGGAATTACAGTTGTGTGTTGCGGCACTAAGTTATTCTGTTATTTTATTGCTATGACGATTAACAAATGTAAAATCTTTAGTTAAATACATTTTAACAAGTTTTGAACCTTAATATTATATTTAAGTTCAATAATTTACCATAAGATATTTATACAAAATTAATCAATTAATTTCATATTCTTCATTAATTCATTAAATTTTAATTGGCTCCATCATTTTTATAACTTTTAATGCAAAATTTGTTTGAGGTTTTTATACAATA
>JAGFPH010000487.1:393268-418221 GCA_018207615.1 Philaenus spumarius
GTAACTGTAAAATATAAATTATGCATCTAGGAAAAACAAAAGATGTTCTAAATTATTTCATGACCAGACGAATTACAACTGTGGAAACAAATTTTTTTCTAAAAATTTCAAAACCTTTGAATTCATTGCCCCCTGATGTTTTTGGTTTAAGAAATTAATAAACTATACTCCAGCAAGAACATCCCTATCGATTGATCAGCAAAACATATTAATCGCCTAATCTTAAATTATAATCAGAAAGTTCAAACAATGAAAGATATGCTATGATAGAAGTGAAAAATAGCTGGAAAGCTTTAACTAGATCATCATTTTAAAGAAAATTGGAGAGGAAGAAGTTGTTTAGTGAGAATGGCTGAAGAACAAGTTCAAATTGTAAGTACACAAAAAATAGATAATGATTCTGAATGAACATAAATAGATCATTTCGTTCCCTCGATGAAAATTGATTTGAAAAAAATGCATGTAGAAGAATTGAAGAAACAGGATGAATAACCAACTGTGCATTATCTTAAGGGCACAGAAACAAATTAACTTTTATGAACATCCTACAATATTTGTTACATTTTGTCAATAGATTGTGTAAAATGTCTAAGTATAGTTCATTATGTTCTTGGAGTACTGTGGTACATTTAGTAATAAAATGTTTTACAATACCTTTCTGAGTTAATTGCTGCGCCACCAGTGTCAGATTTAAAGTTAGGACTCTCCTAGGCTCAAAAGTTTTTACCGCCTCTCTTCATGCCATCGTAGAGGGAGGGGGTGATCAATCAGACAATTTTCCTCAAGAAAATAATCTTTATGATGACAAAGTATATTGTCATAAATTATTATTATTACAATTATATATTTATAATCTCTAGCGCACACATAATCTCGTAGTCCTTTAGTTACATTCCATAAAGCTGGATCCAAACTAAAAACGTCAGTTCTCCCACCATCTAAATCAACTTGCTCTTCAGGTTAATTTTCAAGAACAGCATGTGGCGGATCGGTTTCACAAACTGTCTCTAATTAGTTGACGGCACTTGACCTAGCTACAGCCAGTAGAGACACACTCATAGCAAGTGTACGACTCGACTGAGCTGTGGATGTCGCTAGACCTGAGACACAAGCTCTATGCCACTGTAACTCTTTGCAAAACTACCCGAAAGTTCCATCAATAATAATTACGTACACCAATAAACTGTATGAAAGAAAATTAAATGAGGAATTTTCTTTGTTATTTAAGCAAAATAATATTCTTTTAGCTTGCGCCCCTAGTGGTAAATCCAGCCCTGTGCACCACGTTCAAGTGAATCTATCTGAAGCACTCCTTCAGCATCTTAAGATACACATGCGTTATCTTTCTGCCTGATAACATTTGCAAACATTATCTGGTATTCTGGGAGAACATGTGTGCCCATTCCATGGACAGTCTTTTTACATGCTTTACCCAGGCTCTCATTTCTTGTTAAAACACGATCAAGGTGCGTTCCCATCCTTGACAGCTTCGAGGAAATTCAGCAAGACGCTGTTTTTTTTTTTGTCTTCTGACAAGAATTTTGGCATTCATCTTGCACAAAACTTGTGATAAACAGGTTTCCCATTTAAAATTTCATGCAGTAAATTTGGGGGAAGAGTTTAGTAATCTTAAAGCGGTGATTTTCAGGAAGTTTGTTAATTTTCATCGTCAGTACAAAGCTAGGCTGAACATTGGTGCGGCTATTTTGAATGCACCACTGCCTCACTCATTATTCTGTGTCCGTAAACCTCACAATGTTGCCGATGAATTTCAATTGGTTTGAGGTTATTGCCAATAAAAACCTAATCACTGAACACACCTCACAGTGCACATTTCATTAATGCGTAATAAAGTCCACATTTCAATAATTTACGAGCAAAGTGGAAAAATCACAGTCCACAAGCTACAAAAGTTTGATGAGTACTGTCAAGATAGTGGCTCTATCCCCAAGCTAGGCACAATAATATCAGTAAACCAGTGGTTGAAATCTAAGGCTGCAAATTTCTACAGATATGGAATTGAAAAGCTTGTGCATTGTTATAAGTGCTTCAATTTGAATGGCGACTATGTAAAAAAATAGTTTAAGATTATCCCTTTAAATGAAATCTAGCAATAGTGCTTGTTAGGTTGCCTGCTGATAGACTTAAACTGTAGATGGTCCAAGAGTTAAGAAAGCATTAATAAAAATAATACACACTTATTGTTTAGGATTTGAGTTGCTTTAACATTCACTGATGTCAGATAAGCAAAACTAGGCCACTGAACACCCTCGAGTTGTTTGAGAAAAGCTAAAGTGCAATACTACAAAAATATGGTTTTTCCTGACAAATACCCTATACCCTCTGATCTCCTATTATGCGGAATTGGCCATATCATTTTCTGAATCTGACTGCTCCTGACCACTTCTTCCCAAGAAATTGAAAGAAACCCAATGACTGAGGAGTTGAATATCCATTATGAAATACTTTTAGTTTTAGATGTTACACTTTAATAAGCAGTTTAAAAAAACCACTTGTTTTTGATTCAATTTATGTATTAAACAAATGTTTTATTTTACTTGTGCAGAATTTATTACTTTTGTATATGCAGTATAATAGTAAGTTTAAAAATTTTACCAAATTGCTGACCGTAGTTATTTCTAACATATCATAGCCGTTTTAAAATTCAGCATAGATATTTTTAAACAATACATAGTATTCAAATACACAGATTATTATTAAAACTTTGCTAACCATTTATCAATATTTCAATTAATGTTTTGGGGTTAATGATATTTAGCATCAATAAAACTTACCGATGTTGACATTGATGCTCATCCCTACACTTTCATTTCTCCAACTGCAAATCAGTATTGCATTACACTCATTAAAACCTTGTGTTGAAGTAAATTTTGTAATCAGGTTTGCAGTAGACAATTTTGATTCTTCTCATTCAAATCAAACATTTACTCAAATACATCCAACCCACTTTAGTTAGAAGGAACCCACAAACTTTAACAAAACTGTTATAGGATTTCAGGAAAAGGTATGAACTTACATCACAGAATTAACAGTTTAATATCACATTCTATAATTAAAATGTAATTGAAACAGCGTGTAACGTGCACTCTCCACCGCCACCTATTTCCTACTTACAAGCAACATCACAACACAATACAACAACTCTTACCGTTCGTTAAATTTAATGAGTTTTAATGTCTTTTATTATATCATATATATTATACTAAGTACTTAAAATAGTTTTCCTCAATAATAATTTATTATACATACATAATTATAATCTAAACTCTATAGGTAGCTTTAAGATAATTACAAATAAAAGTTAAAAATAAGCAGGCACATTATTGAAGAGTAAATCTTCTTATAAGCATTAAATAAGAAAATGTTAAATAAACTTAGTTTAAAGGAAACCGATAAAGCTATTGCTTTCAGTATGGCTATACCAGGCAAGGAATAAATGGCTTAAAACAATAACCATCGCTTGTAACACAAAAATGCACAACTATATTTATACAATTTTTAATTTTACATACTCTAAGTAAAAATATTATTGTGAATATAATTTTCTGAATTGGAAACAGTGAGCATTGTAATGCTCTATATGCAGATAACCCTTTACAGAACAGATGGAGAAATATCGAGAACCATTTCACTGGACCAGATCAGTAGATTAAAGCAGGAATTAGGAAGGACGTTCTTCATTGATGGTCGGAGTGGTTGCAGGAGATAAACCAGACTTACGGTTAGCCGCCTCGGCCTCGCGTAACGCTTCGTCAAAACTTTGCATGGAATTGGAACGAGATGTTGAAACTTTGGTCTGCAACAAATAAGTTCAATTAGATTTGTAATAAATAAAACTTCAGTGAAACTTTGATTATTTGTTATCTTGATTCTAAACATTTTGTCAATAAAATTTAGCATATGATAAAAAATATAAATATTTTGTAGTTACACCTGAGTAAAATACCTAGACTTTCAAAAATTTTGATGAAAAAAATGTTTTTTGTATGAAAACAAAAAATTATTTATCACTATAAAAGCTGTGAAATATATAGATAATTAATTAAGTACAATTAATTACTAGTAAATCCTAAATAAAGATAATCATTAACTACAATCAATTTAAGTTTCAATTTGGAAACGTCTCCGGATCACTGATTCTAATCAATAGGTTAATAATAAATACCTGTTTTTGGTTTATCGAATAATTCATTTGTGGTGTGTGTTATGTTTTTGACAAGTATTTTACTTTGTTGATGATCTTTTATGAGTGATTCTCACACCTAAAGATGGATGGATGTGAGATCTGCAACCGTTGTAATGTTTAAACACCTCAAGAGGATTACTTTACATACCAATAACAATATTCATTCATTAAATTTGAAGTTCATTTTCAACAATTTGTGAAGAAAGTTTATTGATGGGAGGGGCACTGGCAGTGGAGGAGAGTGTTGGTGGACTAGGTAGCAGCTCGAGGTCCTGCATGCGCACTAGTCCAGTATTCCACTGCGCATCCTGGTTACAGTCTCATGTCTTCAAAATCATCTGTATTTAAAATGTTCTGAATCATAACTTCAATGAAATAAATTTAGAGAAATTTAAACAAGAAATTGATATGACCGATAAATTATTTTATTATTTACAGCAGGAGTGCAGCAAATGTTTTAGCACACGTAATTTCCCCAGAAGACACTTTTTTTCACTAAAAATTTCCCCAAAATTGATCGCTATTCGCTACAATATCCGCCGGACATTACACATTTTGTTTATCTATTTCAACATATTTGTTGACATTATGTTTTAATAATTATTATTATATTCACTATAAATTTCAATATAAATCTTCAAAAAGAAAATAATAGCATTATTTTTACTTAATTTACTGCGGTGAAATATCTTCAGATGGTCCCAAAAGGTTTAAAACAAAAAAATACAACTTGATTATTAATATTTTATTATGTTTAACAGTAGGCCTAATACTTAAGAGGTAAAAACAAAGTTAAATGTTATGTTTAATTAGTTCCAATTCAATTACTGAATTACCTACCACAGACACTACTGAAAATCGTCTGGACAAATCACACTATTGAAAGAAAATTAAAGTTAAAACTTACTTTTTATTTGTTACATTTAATAAAAAAAAAGTGATCCCCACGCGCTACGACTTTTTAACTGTCAAAATCAGTTCTCCTATACCCAAAAACACATAAAACGTTACCCCACACTGTATTTTCAAAATTTTGATCCAAAAACATGACCCCAACGGGCTACGACTTTTTAACTGTCAAAATTCGTTTTCCCGCACCCAAAAACACATTTAAAACGATACCCCGCACTGAATTTTCAAAATTTTGATTCAAAACCGTGATCCCGACACGCTACAACATTTATCTGTCAAAAATCGGTTTTCCCATACATAAAAACATATAATACGATACCCCATACTGTATTTTCATAATTTTGAACCAATATTTTCAAAATTTTGACCCAAAAGAGTGACTCCGATGCGCTACGACTTTTTAACTCTCAAAATCGGTTTTCCCGTACCCAAAAACATATAAAACGATACCCCCACACTGCATTTTCATAATTTTGACCAAATATTTTCAAAATGTTGACCGAAAAATGTGACCCCGACGCGCTACGACTCACACTAGAAAGCTCAAAAGCTTTTCAACTCTCCGCAATAAAATTACAAAGATTTTGGTACCACCAGAAGGTTTTACGACGTCTGTGCGTGCTTTATATCGTGTATACAGGAAAACTGACACAAAAAATTATGGCATAATTTTAATACTTCGACATTCTAATGCGAGCCGAAGTAATAAATGACTACGCACATAACATTGTACATATTTTACTGATAAAGACTGATTTCGAATTTCGGTAAAAAAAATGAAAAAACATCAGTAATACCTTTACATTAAGTTATTGTATCATTTGCTTTAATATGATTTAATTCTAATCGCTTGAATAATATCATTTGTATGAAACTAATCAAAATTTGCATACTGGTATCATAATTATTATTTTTAAGATAAAAATGTGCCTCGTCACTCATGAGTATAACTGCATTTTCGTTTTCATCCAAGATTACCATCATTCGCTGACAAAAGTCTCAATGTCTGTAATCACCAGGGTTCAGTTGTTGATATACCGCAAGCTTATACAGATGGAACTTGAGGTCTTTAATAAAAATGTTTCTTACTGCAGAGGCAGAAATGCCGAGGTTTGAGGCTTGCTTCCTTAGCGAACGGTTGGGGCTCTCCTATGTAGCGACGCACATACGCTCAACATTCTCAGGCGTTCGAACTGTTTTTGCTGAAAGTTTTTTTTTTAATGCTCCTGTTGTGTTCACATCATGCATCCACCTCAAAATTGTGTTACAATCCAGAATTGGCCCATGAGGCGGAACATTGAAGTGCCGGCGAAAGTCTCATTGGGTTTGGGTCATAGACACATCGTTAGCGTACAACCGTCTCATAACAAAAGCGTGGTGCTCAAGGTCCCACATCTTCCAACTCCCCTCTACACAAAAGGACCTTCCCAACCGCCATCCCCCCACTACTTTCCATGTACCACCCAAACAAAAATCATGCAGTTCCCAGTAAACACACTGTGTATAAATCTATACTAAACTTAATTGCATTTTATTTTACAGCAACTTTTTTATTGTTATGGCAATTCAAGTAATTAATAGCTAATAGTTGTAGGCCTAGTTATTAAATATTAATTTACTAAAAAGAGGAGAAACTAAACAAAATATAATGCATTTAAATCATTAATATATTGATAAGTAGCTCAAAATATGCTAAATATTGAGTACGCTGTCATTTATTTTGTCTTGATATTGGTTCTTTTTTCATTAAGTAGGTATTATGTTTTTAACAAGAAAAAACTATATTCAAGACCTTAGCTGTGATGATTTTATTTAAAAAAAAATTATTTTTATAATGTTACCATATTGTTGACGTTAACCCTGTAGAGGGCGCGTTAAAATAATTACGTGAGAAGCCTGTCATGACTGTCTTTTAACCGGGTCTTTAAAAAAATGAAACATTTATTATTTACATATTTTATTAAATATACAAAATTAACATTAGCATGTCATTCTTTAATGTTTTCGTACAATCATATACTAAAAGTGTATATGCTAATTGAAGATCCAACGAAACGTTAATTTTACCTACTTTATTAACCCTATTAACCAGTCGAAAAGACCGGGCACGCCCCTTCCAGGGTTAAACTCAAAATATCACGGAAGATCGTAAACACTTGAAAATATATTTCAAACTTATCCATTTTAATAAAATCAAAACATCTCTCAATAACTAGTTACTATCTTGCAATAATCATAGGATCAAATATATTTCTCTTCAGACAGTAATTTATTATTAAGTAAACGTTCACTATTCAACGCGTACAGACAAAGTCGAGGTTCATAACAAATACTGGTCGATTAATAAACCAAATGTGTCATATCCATAATAGACAACAGAAGCCAATCTAATTAGGAAAAAAAAAACTTTTAAAGCATTGTGTATTACAGCCAATAGAAAACTGGATTTACAGTTGTGTATAAAATCAAACAAATATGAGCCTTTTGTTAACGGTCGAATTATCGTCCGGAGGCACTAACACAAAAGTAGCTGACCTACTCATTAAGTAAAATGAGACATGAATAATGATGTTGAGATCAAATTGAAAGGGATATACTGTATGTTTTTAGTTTAGACATTATTCTTAAATTTTGCCTTACTTCAATAGATTTTTGACATGAACAAAGTTGGTTACAACAGCTAGTATAAACTAATAACTACACAACACTGTATAAACATTTATAGTCCAAAACTCACATATAACAACAATAATCACACACATTGATATCCAAATATATATATACACAAAGAGCTAAACAAATTTAAAAAAATGATGAAATTAATCCACACATAAAAATAGTAAATTTGTTTGGCTGCTAAAAGAACATCATAGAAAAGCTTGTGTAATACAACAATCTAAAAGCTGTACAGAATTAAAGATGAAACTGGTGATACATGCAACTTACAAAAACTAAGTTGGTATGTGAAGTAAGATAAAAGTATTTGATGCACAGAGAGTATTTAGATATGTTTGTGTACAACATTTTAGAATCATTCTAATCCTATTTATAAAGTCTAATATTCAATAATGATACAAACAATTATTAAAATTACAGAATATTTTAGGTTCTACGTACTGAACAATATACAGGAAAGAAACGTGATTGAAACAAGACTTGTGTTAAACTACACAAAATTAAGCTTTTCATTCATATAATGGTAGAATAAGGAATACAGTAAAACCTCTCTTAACCGAAATAGCATTTAACTGAAATGGTAAAAAAATATGTATATAAAAAAGATAAAATTTGAAATGTCTACTGTAGCGCGATGTGTGGGTTATTCCAATCCACGAGGGCGAAGGCTGGTTAGACAAAAAGAGAAGAAAGTGTAGAGGGGGAATATGATAGCGGGCCGGGTCACTGACCTATAGTTCAGTTGACCGGTTTGCAACCCCTATCTGCACACAACACAATATTGTAGAGTATTTCTGGTTGGATGGAAAAATAGGTATGGCGTACAACAAGTAAATATCTGTGGAGAAAAGTTATCTGTCGATGTTGATGCAATAGATGTATTTGAAACTGAGATGGGTGAATTTTTACAAGGGTAAAAGATCAAGTTTTCAATGCTGATGAAACGGGACTAAATTTTAAAATGTTGCTGAAAAAATCACTTGCTTCTAAAAACAGAGATACAGGTTACAAATTAAAAAACAAAGAGTGACGGTTATGTTTTGTAGCAATGCTCCCAGAAATCATTGACTAAGGTCTATGGTAATAGGAAAATCTAAAAAGCCTAGGGCTTTAAAAAATATAGATGAAATGCTCTTCCACTGTTTTACCGAAACCAAAAAAGTTGTTAGATGTCCAGTGATTTGTTTACTGAATAGTTCAATGATGAGTTTGTCCCCAGCGTTGAGTCGTTTTTAAAATAAAAATCCTACCAAGAAAGGTAGTGTTATTAATCGACTATGCGCCAACACACACTCAGAATCTGCATGACGGAGAAATAATTGCAAAGTTTCTCTTACCAAATTTGACAAGTTTGGTTCAGCCCTTGGATCAAGGAGTAGTTGAATGTTTTAAAAAAGTGAGTGGTCAAATTACTACTGTACACCATAGGTACAGTAGTAATTTTAATGCCGTTAATTTGTCTACTGTGCACAATTGTTTACATGTTAGGGAAAATTATCTGGATCTATCAAACTTTTATTATTTGTAGGTGACCTTACGATTCGTGGAATGCTCAGAGGAAGCTAAGCCTGCTGACATTTTGCTAATTAAGTGTTGGTGAGATATGGCTTAATTTTATACTTAACAAGTTGTAAATACAGTATATGTTGATACTGTATGTAGAACCATTTGTTTTATTAAAAGTCTGTTACATAATCTAAAAGTGTAGTTTTTATCATTGTGTTCAATTTGTTCACTTGAAAAATTACTTTTTTAAATGAAATTTTGGCTATCAGAAACGACCTCCACTTCCTTTATTTCGGATAACAGAGGTTTTACTGTACTCAGATTCACAAGTATCCCCTGGAAAAGACTTAAGTAAGTTAAATCGCTTTACGAGATATCCTGTTCCCACTATCAAATTTTTATAAAACACCAGTGTTTTGCACAAACTAGTCCCTTAAGGCACGCCACGATCATCTCAGAACTATATGTTTAGTCTATTCAAACAACAGTATCAATGTTGATTTTCCATATAAAAACTACTTTGAATCTTAAAAAAAACTCTGGTAAAGATACCTTTATGTGCATTTTGCTAGTAGAATTTCTAAGTGGTCATAAGGAAATAATCAAGAGTATATTTAATTGAGTGAGGTATAAGTTACATAAATCTGTACATACTATTTCTATTTGAATAAAAGACAGAAAAAATAGTGAATCCATTAGCACTTGAAAGCTAACATGGTTACCACTGTCCGTAAATAATTTGGTTATTGAATCGTAAGGTTTTAAATGTCATTATGAATAGAAAACAAAAAAATGAAGTTAATTTGCCAAGTCGAAACCAAGTTGCCTTTAAAAAAAATCTAGCCTATTTATAAGTTCAGCTTGCTCAGAGAGGGAGAGAGAGACTTTTAACTTTAAAACAGAATCTACCTATGTCACTAAATACCAACACTTTATTTATACTTTTATACTTTTGAAAATGTTTAAAAGGTAAATATGTAATCTGGTTATTTTTAATGCAAATGAATAAAATTTTGAAAACTAAATAAAAGATATTGTTTTATTCCTTTTTATTATGTTAGAATAAACTTTAGAAATCGATATTTAAATATTTAAGGTAAAATTTTGATTGCTGAAAAACTTGTTATATAGTTTGATTATTATAGCTGTTGCATCACTTAAGATGGCAACAATGTTGTTGAAACGTGTTAATGCATGTATTATATGCAGAATATGTGTTCAATCTTTATTTTATAAAAAAAACTAATAATAATATACCATTTTTTTTAAAATAGCCCTAATTTAAACTGGTCTACAGGACTGTAAATTAGTAAAACTAAAGGAAAGTTGTTTCAAGAATAAATTCTGAATTGCCCTCACTTTATTCAATGTACATAGATCTTTCAAGATTTTTTTAATCTATCTTTTAAGTATTGCATAAGGAATATTTCACTAGTAGGTGCTAATAGGTATGCTGACAAGATATTTAGTAAATCTAACAGAGAATGAAATACGGACATTCAGCTGGCACACATTTAAAAGCACAGCAGTAAAATAAAGCCATAAAACAGTTTACTGAAACAGTGAACTGATCAGTAGAGGGCAATAACATGAGAAGGTGATATTTAGTCAACAACTGAGAAACACTTTGTAAATATAACAGTGTGTGAAAAAACAAATATTCACACAATGTAATAATAATATAAAACTGCAAAACATAATTTTTAAATGGGTCACAGGAATTTACAATGCAAACATAGAATTTAGTTAATAGTGAACATTTTGTAAATCTTACTTTTTAGTGAGAGCTAACAATTTAATATCACAATATAATTTTAAAGATTGTAAACATATTTAAAAAAATATATATTTTGACAAATGTTTGGCAGGTGATCTTTTCCAGAAGCAAAATTTATTTCAAGGGAGAAGACATTCAATTGTAAGATATGTTTGTGATTTTTATTGTTGCATACAGAATATCTGAACCTATATTCAGCATAAATATGTTGGTATTAGGAACCAATACCTAAATTATATTTATTTGCAACAATTTTAAATATTAGAGATACTGTATTTCATAATTTGAAACATATACCAAAATATGATTTTGACTAATTTGACATAATATAGATGTTATATCGTAATTTAAACTACAATGATATAAATCCATGGACAAAATTGTCAATCCAATTCAATTTGTCAAATCAGGAAGATAAACATTTTCCTAAAATTCTTCGTTGCAGTTTAAAAATAAAACTCAAAATTGCAGCCTTTTTAGAAGTTATGAAACTTTCCACCTGACTTCCTAGAGGGTTGACAACATTTGTTATTTATAGTCAAAAAATATGTTTACGATAACACCTTTAAAATTTGTTTGGTACAATTAAAATTGTTTGTAATTTTTATTAACAAATACTGTATATTCTAAGGGTTAATAAAATTTTCCTTAAATAAGAAATATACAATTGTGTAAAATATGTTTGTCAATTGTATTGTGTCAAAACTTAGGATAAGTAAATTTTTTCGATTCCAATCGCTTCAATTTCATTCCTTAATTGGTACATTTTAATTTTTGTTATCATTTGTTTTCTGGCATTGAACATCGCCTATTCTGTGTCACTGAGATGAATTTAATGAATCATTTGTCAAAATTGTTTAAAATATATCAAAGAAAACCCTTAGTTTTGTACCATCATAGTCGTTTTTAAAAACTTTAAAATCCTTGATAATTTCAATAGTTCAGAAAAATAATGGTTTATATTAAGTCACAGGAATTTGTATAAACGTTTTTGAAAAAGCGGTGACAACATATAAAACCCCAAATCTGAGCTACCAAGCCCCATCTACAACTAAAGCAAGTGCAAAGCCGATCATGCGTACCTTAACATTTTCATAAGCAGTCCCAACCTTCTCCTCGAATGACCGGAATGACTCAGAATTCTTCAATTGACCCAACTTCATCGTCAGTCCAGATCCAATGCCTCCTAGAAGAGAAGTAGTCTTCTCTGCAGTTGTCTTGATCACAGACTCAGTCTTCTGGTATCTGCAAACAAGAAATCAATCTAAAAATAACTTCGTGACGATTATTAATTTTAGTATTGAATTGAAAAGGAGAATTGGAAAATGTTTTAAATATGAAAATAGAAAAACTGTCTAGCGATAATAGTAGGAAAATAGTGGCTAACTGAAAACAAAATAATAATAAGTTCTTCAAAAAACAATGTTAATTTTGCTCTTAGAGGATATGTGTCCTTTGATAATATTATTTAGTTACTTACATTTGTAGTATTTTTAGTATGAAACAAAAGATAAATATGTAAATCTTGGAATATGTGAAAATAAAATCATATAATTATTAACATTAAATTTGTAAAATAACACACATTTTTTTAAGTCCTCACTTGAGAATAAGGTCTTAATATAGGTCATAAAATATATATAAGAGTATGGACTGTATGATTGAGTTTAGTAAATGTATATATTAGCGGATACATAAATTCAAAATTTTGCAAACATGTCATCTTAATCAAAAGGATTCACACCGTCTGCTATTTTGGACTTATAGATCAGGATAGTATAAGAATATAAATTACATCATCGAGAGAATTCATACTTTTTGTTTGGGATCTACAACCCAAGCAAGAGCTACACCACATACTCAAGACATCTTTTGTTGGTTGTCTGATAATTTTAAATTAAATAGATCACAAATACTGTATGCTCTAAAATAAAAAGTACTTAAATCAAAGCAGCTGTGGTTAGTTTTTAGAACAGCTACTTACATTTTTGATTGTTGCCAGGTCACACTGCTTATTATAACTTTCTTGTTTGAAGTTAGTTAATGCAATAATAGTTTTTACTAATACAGAGAAAGTTTTTATTGTAGAGCATTATTTTCGCTCATACGGGACATATTGTTCGTGCGGTTCTAGTTTGATAGAACTGCTGTAAAGTTTCAAGAACGATTTACAAACAGCCACAAAGTCATGCCGTAACGATAAGAGTCGTTGACAAGTTCCTTACGGTTAGTGTTTTGACTAAGGGTAAAGGATGTGTAGGCCTTCCAAAAAATGGTCACTACAAATGAAAACGATGGTAGACTTCTTCAGCAAGTTCTCAGCCTCGGAAAAGAAACCTTCACCGGACGTCTTTAAAAATAAACATCAGTAATATGACTTTGAGTTAAAAAAACCTTTTATTGCACTTCATCGAGTGCTTAACATTATGGTACTCTTTATCAAGGAGAGGCATACTGACTTTGTTTTTCGTTGAAGATGATAACGGTAATCCTGTTCCTGTAAACCAGTAACGTTACAGAGAGATCATCCTTCAACCTTTTGCAAGAGATCTGAAGAGGTTTTTTTATCCTAGCCTAGCAATCTGGCTTTTGGTTCCCAGTAGTTCCAGCAAGTTGGCGCCACCAGTTACACAGCTGTAGCCAATATTGTTTTACTTCAAACAAAGTTTAGCAACCGCCTGTTTTTGCAAGGAAAAGACTGTCCATAATCATCTCACCCGCCCAACCTTTCAAAATCTGACGCTTATGTGTGGGGAATGATAAAGGAAAGCATCTTTCAAAATGAGCCACAGATTACCATTGCGGAGTTTCGACGAGAAAAAATAAACTACATAGGTTAGAAGAATTCATCAAACGAAGAAGAAGAATTCATCCTTATCACCTACATATTCGAAGATCTTCAACAACGCTAAGTGTTAAAAACTAAAGTTTACAAAATCCTTTTACTTTGTATATTTGTCTAAAACTAAAACATTTATAACTATTACAATTTCAGTACTAATTATTTTGACGCATACTTTAATATGCTTATTGAACCTCAATTTGAAGAGATTCTAAAAACAAATTATTTTCATAATTAATTGTCAACTAGCAGTACACAAAAAATGAAGACTGTTTTTTGTTTCTTCTTTCGACCCCAAGCTATGAGATTGTTTTTATAAAAAGCATCAGTATCTTAAGTATTAATTACAACATACAGGTAGAAAAGTAATTGATATCTTGGTGCAATAAGCCTTAAAGTTCCTAGGTATGCCAGACAGCTTTTCCAAGTGAAAACAGCTGAATGTGTGGTGTACACCTGAGTTTACACCACTGTAGTTCAGACTACCTTAACCGGAATTAGTGCTAATCAATGTGTACCACATGGGAATCAAACCCAGACCCTCTTGAACACCAAGCAAAAGCAGAGAGAAAGATATACAGTAGAGTCCCGGTAATTCAAGTTGCGATAGTCCGAAGTCCCGTTTAATTCGAGCCACAAATTTTATCCCGCCACTGCTGCATTCCCTACCCCTCTCTTACAAGATCACTCGACACCACTCAATGCGTGTCTAAAATAAATCAGTTCCACTGCTATATTGTGTGGACAAACAGTTCGAGATAACAGAAAACACAATAATTGAAATGGTCTGTGACACGTCTCCTGATGAAAGTGACAAAGATATTGTAAACAATGATAAACCGGTTATAACTCATAGTGAGGGATTCACAACTTTGGATGCAGCGCTATGATCAACAACCTGAAGCTACTGTAGCCGATACTGTGTTACTCTGTTGTTGTCGAGACATCACAGCTCGTAAACATTGCAGTGAAGTTACATAAAACACTTTTGATGATTTCTTTAAAAAGTAAGTTTCTACTTTTGTACTGTATATAAAATTACGTTTATACATCAGTGTTCAATACAAAATACTGTATATTTAATAAAACTTCCATTTTTGCGGTTATACGAGGGTTGTAAATGGCAGTGGTAGTTTTATTTTAACCTCTCCATATTCTGTGTAGTTTGAGTTTCTCACAATCCCAGTTACTCTTGGTCCCATTCAACTCGAAATATCGGGACTTTACTGTATATAGAAACATTTATTGTGAGGATAATAATAGGTTAAAAAGTAAGTTTATATTCTGTTATCATCAACATCACAAACAATTGATCTTAAATAGGAGGGTATAATATATAAGATTTAGCAAAGACCATTTTTCAATCTTTACTCAAGCATAGGGTCTTTTTAGTACATAAGTTAGATTAATTATTACTTTTTATGGATTTTAAAAATGTATGTGTAGTTCATATTAAAGAAAACATTTCTACCAATTAGCATATAATTACCATCTGATTTATAATTAGGGATTATATATAATATATATAAAAACACTAAAACCTGTAATTGGGAAGATAACATTTTGTTTTAATTATCTATACCTAACAAGAAGCACTTTACATTATCATAATTAGCACTATAACTTACTGGTAAATCTGGTAACAAATGAGTAGATTAGGCTTAAGAAAAAAAGTAAAAAAAAACATGCACTGAACCATTAGTAAACCACAAAATAATTAAACACTAAATGCACAACTAAAAAACAAATAAATATAGGCCTACACTGAATAAAAACGATGACATTTTCCTAACGAGATTAACCTAGAAGATATTAGTACTAATAAGTTTAACTTAAGACTACATAACCTTTCCCTTGTTTAAATACTGTTTATCTTGTAAACTTTCTAATCTTGACTTTATTTTGCCTAGAAAAGTTTTCAATATACAACTGCTGCATCCACGGGCGGCTTCAGATCACATTTTGGAAATGGGCCACACCAAAGCGTTTTGTGGTTTTAAAGTGAAATGTACAGTTCTGTTATGCTATCATCTCCTGAAAACAGAATATCTAATTCCTATTATAAATGCATTGTCTTTACATTAACCTGGGCATCACTCTATGACTGCATTTTTGACCGACTGTTTTGTTTTTTTACTGCCCTTCTGCAAAATCTTAAATTTGTCAGTGGATGAGTGGAGAATGTGTAGGGGAAACCGGTCACTTTAGAGCAACGTTTTTCAGATTCGTATTATTCAAGTAAGTAAGATAAAATAAAATTCAGAAGTAATTTTCTTAGAAGTATTAGGCTATAATATGATTTTTAAAAGTATCTTCTACAGCTGTAGTATTATTACAAGGTTTAGGATATTTGGTAAAGATATAATTCCAAAACACTTTTATTACATTGAGAATTTTTTTATGGTTAAGCTTACAAAAAATGTTCTTTTGTTATGATAATACTTCTTTATGTTTCACACATTAGTAAAACATAATTAATGAAAAAACTTGAATTTCTTTTTATTAACTATAAACCTATCACTCTGAATTTTTGTCAAACGATGCAACGATTTAGTTATAAATTTAGAACAACAGATCCCGGGTTAAGATTTGGAGATAGGAATGTAAACCCCTCAGCTACAAGGCTGAATAAAATATAAGGCATAAAACTAACATTTAAAAGCAGTCATGGCTGAGATCATATTCCCAATAATTTACTGACATGCTAAGAAGTGATAATTCCAAAATCTGTAAATTAAAAGGGAACACTATACAGACAGCTAAAATTTAGGCATTTAAACAACAAAAAAAGTGTAAAATCTGTTTCAAAATACTTAAGTTTTTCTCACAGAAGCATAATCTTTAACATTTTCATGGTCCTATTTTGTTCACAGTGATTAGATCAGTGTCTAAAACTACCCACTAATATGTTAATGGAAGACATTTTGTAAAAATCCACAAACGTTACAAAACAAACCAAACTACCACACTACTAATAAACCCAGACTCTGCCCAGTTTAATCTTAAAACACACTCTAAGCCTACGTCACTTACATCGGTGCATCAGCTACGGCTTTTCCAATCTGACCAACTTTCTCTTCTACATTCTGGTAACTGAAGGCAAAACAACAAAAAATAATAACCAACCATAACAGCCGGTGTATACGTTATACACCATGCAAAATAAACAAAGCCGTGCAATCTACTTTGAGTAAGAAAATAAGGAAAATATAATAATTAAAAGTGCATAATATACTTGTTTATTTTAATTCTTCAAATAAACAATTCAATAAACTTATAAATAAAAGTGAAAAGTATGTTATATGAAAGTTAATGCATAGAATACAGTGTGAAAAAATCAGATTTAATTCTTAGAAATAAGTGGTTGTGATAGGTGAGGAAAGATTACCATCCCTGCTCCTAAACTCCCTCGTTTAATATGTGATCCATGGTTGCTAAGAATGTGCGTGAGATTGCAGAAATAAACTGCTACCAAATACATGCATTTCCAAAAACCTTTCTGATAGAATATTTTTATATAATTTAATGTACAATTTATTGAAGTTAGTTACAATAATGCACGATTTACAATAAACAAACTATAACTTAATTAATTTTGTATAAGTTTTTGTTTTTCTTAGTTTAGTACGTAATTATTTTATTTTTTAGACAACAATAAGTATTGCTTTTATGTATTTAGTTTTTGAATAGTTGTAAATTCTGCTAAGTTTAGTTTGAATTTGTTTTAATTCTTTAAAAATATTTAGAACAGTATTAAAATTATATGAGTATTTTTCGTGTGTACTTCTTAACCATAAGAATCAAAATTTAAAAAGAACATTGAGAAAATACATATATATGTTTTTAACTCTAAATGAGCGGTATCCCATATTTTAGCTTAGCACTTTAATGGTTATATAAAAGTTTTATTTGTGAATTTTTACCAAGCGGTTTTTTGTGTGCTGTTATGAAGTTTCACCCAGTACCTACTGTTTTTACTTTAATTATTTAAGTGGACATTTTATAGTAATTTTTAGATGGTGCTGATTCATGCATGTAAATGAAATGAATCACTCCACCATAGTTTGAAAAAAATCGCAAAATATAGGACATTGAAAACTGCACATATAAGTAGTTAATATATAGTTTATAATTGATGGTGTATTAATTAAGTCACATATGAAATTAATCTATTAATTGCCAAATTTATTTTAAGAATAACAGATTTTTAAGCCTAATTTGTTGAGGCCTAACAAATATGACTCTCACATAGTAAGGATACCAATTATTTTGTTTGTATAAAGTAATATGTGTTCCAAAAGTTGCAACGAGTTTACCGATTTATTGTTTTAAAGAATAAAATAAAAACAAAAGCACAAGTGCAAAGGAGGTAAGAAAACAACCGAAATTACAACTGGATTCATGCACATCTTAAAATTAAAAAAAAAACTAAAGTTTAGAAAACAAATTAAAAGTCTGGAAACATATTATTTCTAAAAAAAAATTAATTTGAAGAATATTTTTTAAATGCTTGTGAATTCAACAGTAGTGTGAGGAGGTAAAATGAGGCAAATTATTATCCAATAAAGTGATTAATTTTAACTTTATTTTTAACAAAGTTCCATTTGTTTTTTTTCAATAAATGATTTGTATAATATGATGAACAGCAATTTTGTAAGTGTTTTATCTCTTTTAGACGATATACCAATTTTGTTGCATTATTTCCAACAGCATCCACAATATAGGTATTTTTATTTTCTACCGCTAATACCAAGGATGAATTGAAAACTATGTGAGATGATACAGTTTTTACATTTTCTTGGATACACATTTAGTTTTGAAGACGTTTGTATAAGGTACTTCTTTAGATATTTCTACACTTTATTTCCATGATGTTATTTCTTAAGAGTAATATAATTGAATTTATCAAATACTATGGCAAAGGCTTTTTGTCAAAAATAAAAAAACTACCAAAGTGTAAAAAATAGAATCTTAAAATTTGATTAAATTTGTACAATAATGATCCCATACATAAATTTCGTTGTTTTTCTTCTGAGAATGCGGTTTGCCTCCAGTTTAATCAGGGCAAACAAATTTTGTTTTTCTAATAAAAGTGGGGTCAAACATACATTAAGAATAGATTGTATTGATTAGTATTATTTTTAATATACTTGTAGAGGGTTTGCAAGAGTATCTTAAACATTCTCTAGCATACATTCCAAAGGTCGCAAAAATGTGTAATGGTAACAATAGTGATGGGACAACCGACTAGTTTTTCCAACCGATGAATCATCCGGTTGTTTTTTTACCAATTCGGTTTTTTTCATCCAGATGAATCATCTGGATGGTTTCAATGGTTTCATATTACTCAGCTAACTGAATTATTTCATCCTACTGATTTATAATAAATGAAAACATTCGTAGGGTGATCATTCTTATAATGGATTAATGGATAAAGTTACTAAACACTTGATTAATTTTTTCAGTAAATTATTAAAATCATAAAAATTGTTTTATTGGTAACATTTTAAACTTCACAGTTATTTTGTGTTAATTAAGACCTAAATCTAAATAATATAAAATAATACAATTTAAATGAAAACAACTAAACAAAAAAAGTTAATAAAAAAATGACTCATAACTATTCAAAGAAAATCATAACGGAAAACAAAAGAGTACTTTACAAATCTGAATGAAATGAAAGCCTTTTAAAATTAACAGAAAATCTATTAAAGCAGTTCAGACATAAAATTTTAAACTTTTCAATTATTTTTGGTTAATTTATAGCTGAATATTATAAAATCATACAATTTAAATGACAAAAATTTAACAAAAACAATTTTAAATTTAAAAAATCACATTGGAAAACAAAAGAGCACTTTCACAAGTGTAAATACAAATCACAAAAATACATACACGAATTTAAAACAGATTTAATTCGGTATATTAATTAAACTCACAAAAATATCACGCTCAACAACAGTACAAAATTTTGTACAAAATATGAATATAGTTATTAAAACTTTGCGAGGAAAAGTCTGTAGTTAGGTAGGCCTACATAGAAATTGGGCAAAGAAGGGAGAATTGGGAGAGGAGTGAAACAGGTGACGGGTGAATTATACAATAAGAGAGTTGCTAAAACGTAAACGGATGATTCACTCAAATGGCTGACTGGTTGGGTGGAGTGGTGGGGCAAATAGAACGGATGATTCATCCAACCGACTGGGACAATAGCAACCGAATGAATCGGTTGTACGGCGTCAACCGAATGAATCGTTTGTTTTCATCCGATTGTTCCCATCACTAGTAACAAATTTGTCAATAAATAGTTGAATCAAAGAGGAGAATTCTCAGCTTTGGTATACAACTGAAATCTAAAGTAAAGATAATAATTCAAAAGTTGTTAATCAACTTGAGTCAGTTAAACATGTTACCTTTGTGATTTGCTGGAGCAAACAACACAGTAACCAGGAGACAATAACACATCAACAGAGATGGAAATATCTTGAACCTCATAAGGGGTAAAGAGTTTTGACCGATTAAGGAGGTACAATCAACCTCAGGTTGATGTGCAAGATACTCCTGTCCGAGGTATCCATCCTAGTCTACCTAACTTCAAAGTAGATTGTCAAAATTGTACTTCGTTCAAGGCGATAGGCATTCAGTGACAATCAATGATGACCAATATGGATTTACATTGGTAGCTTCGATGATAGAGAATGAAGTTATGTGGTTTTAGCAAGATGTAAAAAATAGAGGCTCTTAAGGAAGATGTTAAGAGAATATTTAATTGAACAACACGACTGCCGGAAATAGATTTTTTCTTTGGGTTCTAGCTTTAGTAAAGTGGTTTTCCAGACTTTAAAATTACACCTACTGTGTTTAACTTTTCTACTATACTTATCAGATAAAATACCCAGATCTTTTACATAATGTGCTTGGTTTCTTGACCAGTAAATAACAACAGTACATACACATTAGATTCTTTAACGTTGCGGATGCCTTGAGACATATCATCCTGGAACTCTCGCCAAACACTGAAACCAAGTTTCCTTTTCAACTCTTGAGAAACTTTCACTTTGGAAGCCAGGACGTGACGAAGGGTCTGAATTTCTTCTTCCACCTAGAAATAAATACACATGACATTGAAATAATTCAAAAAGGTTTTCAATAACAATTAACTCGCTCTGGTAAATCAACAAAGAGCTTATCAGAAATGTATTTAAAGTAATATTTTGAAATTGTTACAGAATGTTTGAGATAAAATGACCAAATTAAAGTTTTTTGATGCACCTGTGTTAGAATATAAATTTTTTAAATGATTAAAATTCACTTAAACCCTGACCTTGAAATTAGTTTTAAAACCCCTATAGAGAATTGTCACTTAAAACCTATTTACTATGTGGTTTCAGGAAAAAGAAAGAAGTGGTCAAATTATGGCAGGGTGCTCTATCTGGATATATGATCTATTCTCTGTGGCATAACAATAGGTAGCATAACACACTTAAACCTCATAATGAAAATGTCTAAATATTTTTTGGTTCACATATTAGGTGGGATTTTACCATAACATGTTTTACAGTTTGGGAAAACAAAATATTTTTTGAAATCATTAAAAATGAACATTGGAATATTCTGGAACACAGAATTCTTTCTAAAAGGTTATAATTCAGTGTTTTTAGAAAACTGTAAACAAATTTAAAATTATATTATAAAAATAGTTTTTTGGCATATTTTCAAAGCGAACGTTTTAATTTCAGTAAATGCTATTTTTAGATTAATGACTTTGGAAAGTCCAGAAAGAGGGGACACATTTTCAACAATTCTCCAAAATAAAAGTACTGGAGGCATTTCGTAAAGCAATTCTTTCCATTTATCCATGTACATCTAAAGTAGCCTATTGTAATAGGTTTTACATGAAGACGACACTAAAGACACCATTTTTAAAATTGATGGATATGGTAAAAGCCAACTGGGAAGCAATCTTCCAATTTGTTAGAGAAATACTAGCAAAATGAAAGGATGAAAATGGCCTAGGAAAGAGAGAATAAATAGATACCAGACAAGAAGAACCCTGGACTGAAGTAGTGTGCAAGAAGTCCCAGTCCAGGAACTCTGGCTGAGGAGAGGTTTTTAATTTAGTGTGAATCTGACTCATTACCCAGGGATAAGTCTCTAGTAAGATAACGTTCATAAAAGATTTTCCTCTTTTCTTTAAAAAAGAAAAAAGTTTCACATTATTAATTGAATTTTACTCGGTATTTATAACTCGCACTCTTGATTTTACATTAATACTCACATGAATTCAATGTACAAGGTATGGCTTAAAATTAACTCAACTGATTTTCCCAAGGACAAGTTCCTTGAGGTCAAATGCTACACAAACCAGTCATATGAAATCCCCTCTCTCCATTCCTACCGCCGAATGGACTGCCCACAGGTCAGTCGGGCCGTGGACTATATTTAAATAAGACCATACATCCTCAGTCCGTCAAAAGAATGCCTAGCTTTTTAATAAAGCAACATAATTATAAGAAATTTCTTATTAAACTCGGGAAATTCTACACAGAAACTCACTATTTGTTAAAAAAAATATACGGTGATATGAAAGTTTATCACACACTCAGGTTTTTGAGTGGTTTAAATGGTCCAAAGAGAGTGAAGTGGATGAGAGGACGTTGAAGATAACCCACGTCCAGGATAACCTTCCACGGAAATATTGAACAAACCAGTGATTTGATCTGAAAATACTGTTGGTTGAGTATTCGTGCAGTTGCATTGATCATAGGAAATGACAAAGAAGAGGAAAGTGTGTTAACAAATGATACCCAGGAATCTCACACCTGAACAAAAAGATTCTCAAATATACATGAGTGTTGTCACTTGGAAAACCATTAAAAAGAATCCAAGAACTCTCAGTAAAAGTGATAACATGTGATGAATCGTGGTTTTTTATTTTTGATCTTTAAACTGAGATAGTCAATCAATGCATTGGCAGAGCCACAGAAGATCGAATTACCAAATCAAAATTCAAAGCAATTATGACTGAATTTATCAACATCTCTGGGGTCTGGGGTTGTGTACGTAAATTTGAGTACCTGAAGGTTAAACTGTAAATCAGGAATACTACCTTGAGTACCTAACTACTCTCCGTGAACGAGTAAGAAGAAAGCGACGGGAGTTGTGGAAAAAAAATTATGGATTCTTCATCAGGACAATGGCCTGGCCAATGGCAATTTCAGTCAAAACATTTTTGGTCAAGTATGAGATACCCGAGTCGTAACATCCACCCTATCCACTCGATTTTGGACTATGTGACTTTTTCTGTTCTCTAAGGTGAAATCAGTACTGAAAGAAATGAGATTTGAAGATTTGAGGCAGGTGAAGCTGTGAAAGAAAAAGCTATGGAGACCATGGTCTTGCTTTCTGCAGAACTTCAAAAACTGCTTCGACTAATGGAAAATTTTTAAGAAAGGGTGTAGGAATTGTGGAGGAGAGTATATTGAAGAAGATAATGTCAAAGTTGTGAAGAAATAAAAATAAAGAATTTTATAGCATTACAGGTAATCCCGTTACGTTTTAGCCATATCTCGTACTATACAAATACATAAAACAATAACCAAACTTCTAAACTAACACCTTAAAACTAAGTCATTGGTTCCTTTTGTTTGATTCATCAGTTGTGCAGCTGTAAACAATTAGTTTTGGATAATACTTTTCTGTTTAACCTGATTTCCGATAACCAGTGTTCTACTGTTTATTTCTATCTAATTGTTTGTTAAATATTTACTGCTTAACTAGGGAGATCTCTGTATACCTTGGACATTAAGTTCAATTAATTGCAAAGTATTTCAAAACATCTCACTCTAATCCAGACCTATCCTTAAAATTACCAAGTTTAATTTCGTTACAATACAAACACCATAACTATATTTATTTTAGATGTTTACTTTTTTAGCTGTCTCAAGCTAACATTATATTTGTTGTTTTACTGTTATAGTAACTATAGTGTTTTACTTAAAGAACATTATGGGGTTTTTATTGAAAGATATAAATTTGTTAATACCTATTATCTAGAGTTATACTGAACCTATTTTTAGAAAAAACACTTTGGAAACAGCCTAACTTATATAATATTTTTGGAAAGATGTTGACTTTTTGAGTTTTCAATAAAAAAATTGGTTCATTGGGAATTATTTTGGAGTATACTTTTAAGAAGAACTTCCTAATGGCTCAGAATAACTCTAAAAACAGTAAAACATTTTACCCTTTTATATATATATATATATATATATATATATATAAAATTTAGGGGAAGGTTATGTATATACTCGTACTGTATGGAAACACAAAATGACTAGGTTGCAAATGTTAATAATTGTCACGGGCTGTTAATAAACAAATACATGTTTTTAGTTTTATTATTAAATGTAATATATAAAACAAGCTGATCCTCTATATTTTCTCTTTATTGGATATTTTTGTGTTTCCTATAATATAGGCTACTGTATTCACAAACCAGGAATCGTACCATATAAATAAACTATTTCCTGTACAATTATTATAACAACTCAGTAAATTACACATTTTGCAATATTTATCAAGGTTATATTTTCAACAAACTATAAATAGAAATAACTTATATTTTGCAATATTTATCAAGGTTATGTTTTCAACAAACTATTTATAAATAGAAGTTATCATCCATATCAATTTATTTCCCAATCCAAGCGATGAGTTCATTTACAAATGACATCACTTGTGAGGGCATTGATTTCATGGATATGAGTCATTCTGAATACCTGGTCTTTAGAGGCTAACATACTAGAATAGTGTTTTATTATTTTCTACTTTCACTTCTTCATCACAAAGAGACAAGATTCATGTTTTGTTGAAGAGGTTTAGAGGACTCTAAGCTGCACAGTATAATTCAAATATTCGAGGATCTCATCACAAAACTTTTCAATACTATTTATGTAAATACAATTAAAAAAATGTATATAATACTTCCTGGTGTATCATTGGTATTGATCTTGCACATCAAATTTGATAAA